>SJYA01002334.1:2416269-2461516 GCA_006410615.1 Neotragus moschatus
GGTGGGATAGAGGGTGGGGGGTGGGGACTGAGTCTTATTCTGATGGGCAGGGCCATACTCAGTAAATCTTTAATCCAATTTTCTTTTTATGGGTGGGGATGTGTTCCCTCCTTGTTGTTTGATCTGAGATCAAACTACGGTGGAGGTAATGAAGATAATAGCAACCTCCTTCAACAGGTCTTGTGCAAACACTACCACACTCAGTGCCTCCGACCCTGCTGCAGACCAATGCCAACCCATGCCTCTACTGGAGACTCCTCAACACTCATAGGCACATCTGGGTCAGTCTCTGTGGGGTCACTGCTCCTTTCTCCTGGGTCCCGGTCCACACAAGGTTTTATTTGTGCCCTCCAAGAGTCTGTTTCCCCGGTCCTGTGTAAGTTTTGTAGTCAAATCCCACTGGTCTCCAAAGTCAAATTATCTGGGGGTTCTCAGTCCCTTTGCCAGACCTCCAGGTTGGGAAATCTCTTGTGGGCTCTGGAAGTTTCTTAACAGTGCAAGAATTTCTTTGGTATAATTATTCTGCAGTTTGTGGGTTGTCTGCTCAGTGATTCTATAGTGGGGTCAATGGCAACCTCCTCCAAGAGGGCTTATGCCACAGGTTGTGTAACCCAGGTAGCTTCACCCAGAGCCCCTGCCCCTGTGGCAGACCACTGCTGATGCATACCTCTGCAGGAGACACAAGCATAGGTCTAGCTCAGTCTCTGTGGGGTCTTTGTATCCTGGGGCACACAAGGTTTGGTTTGAGCCCTCCCAGCATCTTTGGCAGTTGTGGGGTTTGACTCTAAATGTGATTTTGCCCCACTCACCATCTTGCTTGGGGCTTCCATTTGCCCTTGGATGTGGGTATCATTTTTTGGTGGGATCCATGGAAAAGCAAGAGAGTTCCAGAAAAACATCTATTTCTGCTTTATTGACTATGCCAAACCCTTTGACTGTGTGGATCACAATAAACTGTGCAAAATTCTGAAAGAGATGGGAATACAAGACCACCTGACTTGCCTCTTGAGAAACCTATATGCGGGTCAGGAAGCAACAGNGCCTTTTAACATAAATTTCTTCTTCTTTTAACTTGTTCTCTACTGTTTGGGCAAAGTGATCTTTTCAAAAAGCAAATGTCACCATGATCCTCCTACGTTTAAAAACCTTTCTGTAGCTGGCTATTGCCATTAGAAGAACGTCCAACGTTCTCAGCAGGGTTTGCTCTCTCAACCACCATCATATCGCCGTCTCATGCCAAACTCCTCCATCTCTGTGTTCAGACAACTGATCTTCTCTCAGTTCTTTAATCACACTGAGCTTTCTCCTGCCTCAAAATTTCCACAAACTTCTTCTTCTGTCCTAAGGGCTTGTCCCAAATTCTTCAGATTTTCTCAAGCACCATTTCCTCAGAGAAAACTTTCTGGAGCCCACAAGTCAGGAAGGCCTCTCATTATGAAATCTCTGAGAGCTTCTCAACTGAGTGCTCAAGAGTGGTGTAGACCATGCTTGTTTTATGCTCAGCTGTATTTTCAGCTCCCTGACTTCTCTACTTTGTTGCATCCTTCAAAACCCCCATCTTCCCTATATCCCAAGTAGATGTTATTTCTTCCATTCTTTTCCCATTAGGACTTTCTCTAAGCAAAATGTATCCAAAAGTTATCCAACAGTTCTGAGAGTCAGCGAGAGAGGTCTCTAATCAACCTATTTCAACAAGCAATTTCTCAATAAGAGAAATAATAGTACAGTATTAAGATCGTGGTCCCTCAAGTTAGAATGCTTGGGAGTTCAAATTCCTGACTTTGCTAATCACAAGGATTATAACCTTGGGTAAATTACTCAACCTCTAGCTCTGACTGAGTTTCTTCATCTGTAAAGCGGTAGAGATGTTGGCAGAATTAAATGAAATAACAGCTGTCAAAAAGTGCCTAGTATATAACACACACTGCACATGTATTAGCCATCATCACTTCTTAAACACGGACTCTATACTACATTACACTAACAAAGTTAACCCTTTGAAGATAGGTTTATATTGGTCTTTTTAAAAAAAGATTTATTTATTTATTTATTTTTGGCTAAACTGTTTTGGCGCATAGGCTTAGCTGCCTTGAGGTATGTGGGATCTTCCCTGACCAGGGATTGAACCTGTGTCCCCTGCATTGGCAGGTGAATTCTTAACCACTGGACCACAAGGGAAACCCCTGGTCTTGTTTACTTTGGTTTTCCCAATCACTAGCACAGTACCTAGCACTAAGCAGTTGTCCGTTAAATACTTACAGCGTGAAATCAAGAATGACTGAATGAATGATTGTAATTTGTTAGACAATCATGGGCTTCCCAGGTGGCACAGTAGTAAAGAATACGCCTGCCAGTTTAGGAAATGCAGGACATGTGGTTTGATCCCTGGGTCAGGAAGATGTCCTGGAGAAGGAAATGGCAAACCACTCCGGTATTCTTGCTTGGGAAATTCCATGGACAGAGGAGCCTGGCAGTCTACAGTCCATGGAGTCATAAAAGAGGGACATGACTGAATGACTAAACGACAAGAAAGTATGAAAAATATTTTTCCCAGTGCCCAGCACTCTTAGCTCACCATTTACGAGCTAGCTATTATTCGTCTCCAAGTCTGGAAGCTAGTGGGCCTGACTCTTTTTTTCTCTTGTTTCCAATATTTGAGTCTCACTTCTCCATCTTTGGCTGTCCTTCTTTAATATGGAATTTGCCACAAGATGATTTTCGGTCTTCTTCACTTCTGATTGTTGTAAAAAAAAGGTCAGCAGACTCTTGTGCCTTCAATAGTAGCCAATGCTTCCCCTGTCTGGAGCTTGCTCCATTCTTACGGATATTGGAAAGATAAATGGGGATGATTAGGATATACTTTCCAAATATAAAGCACTGGACTATAAGAGTTTGTCAAAGGGAATTAATATAACCAGATATCTGGAGAAGAATTTTATGAAGACCCTGTGTATCTCTAACCTTAATATCTGAGATTGTAGATATGATAGAAATCTATGAATAGCATGTAAAAGTGAATTTATTGAAGTCTGAGACAACTGCATTACCCAGATGTACACAGTGTGTTCTTTCTTCAGACACTGAGATAAATGAAGAAAAAAAAAAAAGGTTGCCACAGAGATAAAGTATGCCCTTTGGCTAGCAGATTAGAAGTGCATTTCAGTCTAGGAGAAGAGAATATATTTTTCCTTTAAGTGACATTTACAGATTATTTCTATCACAATTGCCATCCAAGTTATTAAAGCTCAAATGCAAAACATTATAAGCATTGCACTTTATGAAGACTTTTGCTCTTTTGCTAAAACTTATTTTAACATTTACATTCAAACTTTAAAGCTACTATCTTTTTGCCTCAGAAAATGTATTTTTTAAAGTTCCTCACCCTAAGGTATTATTAAACTTCCTTGAAATCTATTCTACCACACAGTTGGCTTCATTTTCTTTGAGGCTCATATTTTATTTTTGAATTACTTGTCAGAGGCAATATGTAGTATCACAAAGGATACACCAGCACAGGAAATGCTCATGAAACATGGAAAGCCCACTGAATGACAACTCATAGTAATCAGTTAGCAGAAAGATTTGTGGATGGTAATATTCAGATCCTTATGCAGCCATTTAATCGGTTCTTCGAAATTAAGAAAGTAATTACAGTCCATAGCTGGGAAAATCTGCCAGTTGATGCAAGCATTTGCTTCAGGGAGACAATTTGTCAAGGTTAAGCTTATTTTGCCTGGTTGGGTAAGGTAGGTTCTGTGGATAACAAAGAGGAAGCTGAATTTTTTTGTAAATTCAATGAATTTTATGTCATCGTAAATCTGACCACTGTTCCCTGAAATATTGCTGCATAAATCCATTTTTCAAGTGTGATAACTTAAAAGAGATCTGTATTCCCTACGGAAATAATAATTTCCCTCTTTTCCTGGCATTGGGTATTGAGTCACGACCTTCTTTTGCCCAGGCCAAGGTTTATGTAATTGCTTCTTCTTTCCCCTATGCTGGTAGTGACTATTTATAATCTGTGTGTGTGTGTGTGTGTGTGTGTGTGTGTGTGTGTAAGTGTATGTGTTTAATTGGGCATTTACAGGGAGGAAAAATAGTAGAGAAAAATACTTTGCTAAAATACCCTGAATTCCAGATCAGGACCTCTTAAATTTCTGAATTTGGTGAGTAAACTGTTTCTCATCTCCTCATCATCCCTAGTCTCTACTGTCTTTCTCTTAAATATAGGAAAACCAAATGCGTTAATATGCATGAAGATCTTGCATGACCTGAAAAGGAAGGCCACAAACTACTTAAGGTAGAATATAAGTTTTCTTTTTTTTCTGAAATGAAGTGGAAATTTAAGCATCCTCACACCTCCCTAGATTAAGACAGTTGGAAGCGGAGTCGTACAGTGACCACATTCTTGTTTATGACCCATAAAATCAGTTATTTCCTCATCTGAGAATCTTATTAATGTATGTACAAGAAAAAGTTTGGCAGACAGTAAAATACAACTAGCCTAAATCCCACTCCCCTTGTCTTCTTCATTCAGAACTCTCTACTGGAGAGGTTAGAAATGCAAAATATTTTCTTTCTACTGGCCTTACAGTTGCGGCTGGCCATGTGACCCATTCTGGCCAACGTGGCCTAAACAAGGATCTACTCTGAGGCTTCCAGGAAAGCTTTTCTTTCCTAAAAAGAGAGAAATTTGGTTGATGCCACCTTCTTCCTTCCCACCCTCATCCATCTTTCTTTTATGTTTTAAATGTGACTGTGGTATCTGTTACTGTGGTAGACATATTATGACCATGATATGTGAGTCCAAAGGGTGAGGTTCAAAGTGTGAGGCTAAGTATGAGGGAACAGAAAGATAGAAAAGGCCAAGGTATCTGATGACATCATTCAGCAGGAGATCTGACCTCCTGTCTTCTAATTCTATGAGACAAATAAATCCTTACTGGTTTAAGCCACTGTTAGTCTGATTTTCTGAACACTTACAGCCAAGAAAACATACTAACTGATGTAAGACTTGGTTTGAGTTTCAATCTAAGCATCCCCTACCCCACATCAAAGGATAAACTAATATATTTATTTCCTGGCTATTTTGGGTGATATTGTTCCATCTGTAGTAATCATTATAAGCTTTTTTTTTTTTTTAGTTTTGTAAGTAAACTAGACTCTTACAAATGGTGGAAGAGAGGCAATAGTTTAGTGCTATGGGAACGTTATGTTATGTTATGGAAACATTATTTTATGTTATGGCAAAAAGATAGGACACTGAAAGATGAACTCCCCAGGTTGATAGGTGCCCGATATACTACATTTGGAGAACAGTGGAGAAATAACTCCAGAAAGAATGAAGAGAGGGAGTCAAAGCAAAAACAACACCCAGTTGTGGATGTGACTTGTGATGGAAGTAAAGTCCAATGCTGTAAAGAGCAATACTGCATACAAACCTGAAATGTTAGGTCCATGAATCAAGGTAAATTGGAAGTGGTCAAACAGGAGATGGCAAGAGTGAACACTGACATTTTAGGAATCAGTGACCTAAAATGGACTGGAATGGGTGAATTTAACTCAGATGACCATTATATCTACTACCTTGGGCAAGAATCCCTTAGAAGAAATGGGGTAGCCCTCATTTCTTCTAAAAGTCCGAAATGCAGTACTTGGATGCAACCTCAAAAATGACAGAATGATCTCTGTTCGTTTCCAAGGCAAACCATTCAATATTACAGTAATCCAGGTCTATGTCCCGACCAGTAATGCTGAAGAAGCTGAAGTTGAATGGTTCTATGAAGACTTACAAGACCTTCTAGAACTAACACCCAAAAAAGATGTCCTTTTCATTACAGGGGACTGGAATACAAAAGTAGGAAGTCAAGAGATATCTGGAATAACAGGCAAATTTGGCCTCGGAGTACAAAATGAAGCAGGGCAAAGGCTAACAGAGTTTTGCCAAGAAAATGCATTGGTCATAGAAAACACACTATTCCAACAACACAAGAGAAGACTCTACACATGGGCATCACCAGATGGTCAATACTGAAATCAGATTGATTATATTCTTTGTAGCTGAAGATGGAGAAGCTCTATACAGTCAAGAAAAACAAGACCAGGAGCTGACTGTGGCTCAGATCATGAACTCCTTATGGCCAAATTCAGACTTACATTGAAGAAAGTAGGGAAAACCACTAGACCTTTCAGGTATGGCCTAAAGCAAATCCCTTACAATTATAGTGGAAGTGACAAATAGATTCAAGGGATTAGATCTGATAGACAGAGTACCTGAAGTAATAAAATTATGTACGGAGGTTCATGATACTGTACAAGAGGCAGTAATCAAGACCATCCCCAAGAAAGAGAAATGCAAAAAGGCAAAATGGTTGTCTGAGGAGANTTCTTTGCAGCCAAAGATGGAGAAGCTCTATACAGTCAGCAAAAACAAGACCAAGAGCTGACTATGGCTTAGATCATGAATTCCTTTTTGCCAAATTCAGACTTAATTTGAAGAAAGTAGGGAAAACCACTAGACCATTCAGTGAAAGTGAAAGTGAAGTCGCTCAGTTGTGCCCAACTCTTTGCGGCCCCATGGACTATAGTCTACCACACTCCTCAGTCCATGGGATTTTCCAGGCAAGGTACTGGAGTGGGTTACCATTTCCTTCTCCAGAGGATCTTCCCAATCCAGGGATTGAACCCAGGTCTCCTGCATTGTAGGCAGATGCTTTACCGTCTGAGCCACCAGGGAATTGTGGTAGACCTTTCAGGTATGACCTAAATCACATCCCTTATGAATATACAGAGGAAGTGAGAAATAGATTTAAGGGACTAGATCTGATAGATAGAGTGCCTGATGAACTATGGACTGAGCTTCATGACATTGTACAGGAGACAGGGATCAAGACCATCCCCATGGAAAGAAATGCAAAAAAGCAAAATGGTTGTCTGGGGAGGCCTTACAAATAGCCGTGAAAAGAAGAGAAGCGAAAAGCAAAAGAGAAAAGGAGAGATAGAAGCATCTGAATGCAGAGTTCCAAAGAAGAGCAAGAAGAGATAAGAAAGCCTTCTTCAGCATTAATGCAAAGAAAAGAGGAAAAGAACAGAATTGGAAAGACTAGAGATCTCTTCAAGAAAATTAGAGATATCAAGGGAACATTTCATGCAAAGATGGGCTTGATAAAAGACAGAAATGATATGGACTTAATGGAAACAGAAGATATTAAGAAGAGATGGCAAGAATACACAGAAGAACTGTACAAAAAAAGATCTTCACAATCAAGATGATCACGATCGTATGATCACTCACCTAGAGCGAGACATTCTGGAATGTGAAGTCAAGTGGACCTTAGAAAGCATCACTAGGAACAAAGCTAGTGGAGGTGATGGAATTCCACTTGACTATTTCAAATCCTGAAAGCTGATGCTGTGAAAGTGCTGCATTCAATATGCCAGCAAATTTGGAAAACTCAGCAGTGGCCACAGGACTGGAAAATGTCAGTTTTCGTTCCAATCCCAAAGAAAGGCAATGCCAAAGAATACTCAAACTACCGTGCAATTGCACACATCTCACATGATATTAAAGTAATGCTGAAAATTCTCCAAGCCAGACTTCAGCAATACGTGAACCGGGAACGTCCAGATGTTCAAGCTGGTTTTAGAAAAGGCAGAGGAACCAGAGATCAATTTGCCAACATCCGCTGGATATGGAAAAAGCAAGAGAGTTCCAGAAAAACACCTGTTTCTGCTTTCTTGACTATGCCAAAGCCTTTGGTTATGTGGATCACAATTAACTGTGGAAAATTCTGAAAGAGATGGGAATACCAGACCACCTAACCTGCCTCTTGAGAAACTTGTATGCACATCAAGAAGCAACAGCTAGATCTGGACATGGAACAACAGACTGGTTCCAAATAGGAAAAGGAACAAGTCAAGGCTGTATATTGTCACCTTGCGTATATAACTTCTATGCAGAGAACATCATGAGAAATGCTGGACTGGAAGAAGCACAATCTGGAATCAAGATTGCCGGGAGAAATATCAATAACTTCAGATATGCTGATGACACCACCTTTATGGCAGGAAGTGAAGAGGAACTGAAAAGCCTCTTCATGAAAGTGAAAGAGGAGAGTGAAAAAGTTGGCTTAAAGCTCAACATTCAGAAAATGAAGATCATGGCATCTGGTCCCATCACGTCATAGGAATAGATGGGGAAACAGTGGAAATAGTGTCAGACTTTATTTTGGGGGGCTCCAAAATCACTGCAGATGGTGACTGCAGCCATGAAATTAAAAGACACTTACTCCTTGGAAGAACAGTTATGACCAACTTAGATAGCATATTCAAAAGCAGAGACATTGTTTTGCCAACAAAGGTCCGTCAAGGCTATGGCTTTTTCAGTGGTCATGTATGGATGTAAGAGTTGGACTGGGAATAAAGCTGAGCACTGAAGAATTAATGCATTTGAACTGTGGTGTTGGAGAAGACTCTTGAGAGTCCCTTGGACTGCAAGGAAATCTAGCTAGTCCATTCTAAAGGAGATCCAGCCAGTCCATTCTAAAGAAGATCAGCCCTGGGATTTCTTTGGAAGAAATGATAATAAAGCTGAAATTCCAGTACTTTAGCCACCTGATCAAAGAGCTGACTCTCTGGAAAATACCCTGATGCTGGGAGGGATTGGGGGCAGGAGGAAAAGGAGATGACAGAGGATGAGTTGGCTGGATGGCATCACTGACTCGATGGACGTGAGTCTGAGTGAACTCTGGGAGATGGTGATGCACAGGGAGGCCTGGCGTGCTGCGATTCATGGGGTTGGAAAGAGTTGGACAAGACTGAGCAACTGAACTGAACTGAACTGAAGTCAAGAGGAGAAGAGGGTGGCAGAGGATTACATAGTTGGATAACATTACCAGTTCAATGGACATGGACTTGGGCAAATTCCAGGAGATGGTGAGTAAAAAGAAGGCCTGGCATGCTGCAATCCATGAGAGAGAGCACCTCAAAGAGTAGCAAAGCCTCAGACAGGACTTAGCAGCTGAACAGCAACAACAAAAATTCTGTTTCAGAGACTTGTACTACACAACACAATGAGAGCTAGATGTAGCCTGTGCACTCAGATGGTCTGTGCCAGAGGAGAGGAATCTTGAAATGTTCAATTTTAGAGCTTATATTACTGCCTATCTTCTCCTCCAGAGAAGGGTATAGGGAGAGTCTCTGTCTTTCTAATGTAAACAAACCCTCTCTGGGGAGGGAATAGAAGGCCTTAAGGTCAATTATCCTTTGTAAAGTAAATAAATGGCTCCACAGGAGATTATGCAAATAAATCTCTCCTGAGTTCACAATTCATTACTTCCATTGTGAAATAAAATTAGAATTTTATGGCAGGATAAGTGAAATTTAAACATAAAAAATACTTCTCTGTTCTTTTGTCTCTTTCCTCCCTCTGCTGTGGGTTGTGTACCCACTTATCTACCAAACCTCAGCCATTAGCAGAAATATCTGCTTAACCTTAAAAAGCAACATTCTCCTAGCATCAACAAGACAGCTCCTTAAAAGATACACATTCTTGATTTTGTAAGGAGTCAAGATGACACAGATTTGTATTGTGTAAACTGTCAATAGTTTATTTAATATATAGCACTCTGTCTTAAAAACTTACATATCTGTGCCTTGACTCGTAACAGGTGGAACAGTTTTTAGCACTTTCTGATATGTCCTTCCTGGTTCATTATCCTCAAATTTGGCTCAAATAAGATTTTCCACTTCTTTCTTATTGACTAATTTTTTGTCAACACCATTACAATAGATTTCAAACCAAGTTGTCAGCAATTTTTGCTCAGAAAAGTCCTATCTGTGAATACACATGAAAATATTCAAAATTTATTTTTTTCTTATTGGTAATTTCATATGTTATCACATAAGCATAATTTTTTTTTTTCTTTCAAAATGAACCTACCTTCATTTCAGGACTCAAATAATATCTATCTAATATTTTCAAAGAAATTTGATTTCACATTCAAAAATAACAAAATACACAAGGTAACACTGCACCATGAATCAGAGCAAACAATGCAGCAGAATCATACCAAGAATTTCCAAAAAAAAGTCAGATATAATATAGAAAAGAAAAATAAGTAAATCATTTAACTCTCAAATAAACATAGTCATAGAAATTAACAGCAAACATGAAAATTCATATCATGTAAATTCTTGAAAAATAAGTGTATCAGAGGCTTACCTCAATGAATGCTCATTTCTCATTCATGCAGTATTTCAAGGTGAGATTTTTCTGGTTGGCTACAATTTAAAAAGTCACGTTTTTCTACTCCACACAGGCATTCAAGAACCCTTGTTTACAGTCTTTTCCATCTTAAGAATTTGGTTATCAGTGACATCTTGAGACTTCAAGTCTAATTGCCATATTAGGAGATAAGAGATGATTACGTGTTGGTACATTCATGAGCCAGGATGGATGTAACACCTACCACTCTGCTTACATTTAATTGCATGGAACTCTGTAACATGGCAGCAACTAACTTTAAGAGAGGCTGATAAATGTAACCTAGCTCTAAGCCCTGGAAGAAGGGGACTTGTCTTTGGTAATCAGTTAGCAGTATTTGATACTCTCAACCCTGATAATGTACTCTTGAGGAAGAGGTACAGTTAATTTTTTTTTCCTCACTTAACACTATAACCTCAAAATAGATTATGCAAAAACTAACAAATACAGAAGCAGAAATTTAAAGTCTATAATGACCATGAGAACACAACACCATAGAAGAACAATCATTATTGATAGACTATACTAACACTCCCCTCCAAAGAAACCTTAAACTAATGATTAAGGGTATAAGACTATAGTCAACAACTGTGGAAAGTTCAAATATAACATTCATAAAAACAACACATTTGAAAGTATAGCTGAATATTTTAATTATCTTTTTAAAATTGAATGTGCAATAAGAAGTATCCAAAAAGAAAACTCCACATTCTTTTCACAAATCACCACTGAGTGCATACACACAAACACACAATAGTATTAGTTGCTCAGTCATGTCTGATTCTTTGTGACCCTGTGGACTGTAGCCCACCAAGCTCCTCTGTCCATAGAATTCTCCAGGCAGGAATACTAGACTGGATACTAGAGGAATACTAGGGTAGCCATTCCCTTTTCCAGATCATCTTCCTGACCCAGGGATTGAACCTGGGTGTCCTGGATTGAAGGCAGATTCTTTATCATCTGAGCCACCAGGAAATCCTGCACACACAATAAGCTAGGCATAAAACAGAATAATATTGGGTTACTCAACAAAGATAAAAGGATAGTATAAACTTCATTTGGGAGCTGAGTAAAGTTGTATTTAAAAGTTCTACAAGCACAGGGGCACTTAATACAAACTTTATAATTGTGCTTCACTAAACCAAAAATTATATCCACTTTTATATCTTGTCATCTATCACGTAGATTTATTCACTTGTGCTTGTTAGATTTGTAAACTATTATACTATCTTCATTAAGACTAAATCTTTTTAGTTAGGTTAGATGTTGTATTATGGATTAGAAATTAAATACCTGTTAAAGTCTAATATTGGATAAAAACAAGAAAATATCATTATTTATTATGCCCTTCTAGCTCTATTCATGATAGTGACTTGGAAGCATTGCTACCCCACTTACAGTGATATTTATTCCTAATAATTAGATTTTTATTTCTGATACTACTTTCCTCTAGAAGGAAGCTGGGCTCCTCAGGAATCTGATTACTGTCTGGATTTAGGACTATAGGAGTATAGTATGGGCAGTATTGGGAGTATAATATGGGCAGAAAACACCTGATTATTTCCAGACAGCAAGATTGTATAAAACTTGATCCTGAACCTCTCATTGGTAAGGTTCTGATAAATTTCACTTTAAATATATGCTATTTAATAGACTGAAAATTAGTTGAATCTGCCAAAAGTAAAACAGAACAAATCATGTGTCTATAATAATACTCAAAAGTAAAAAGCATTCTACTTTCATGGTACTCTCTTCAGATTGATTTTATGAGGAATATGCATGTTCTGCATGCTAAGTCACTCCAGTTGTGTCCAACTCTTTGTGACCCTATGGAAAGTAGCTTGCCAGGCTCCTCTGTCCATGGTATTCTCCAGGCAAGAATACTGGAGTGGATTGCCATGCCCTTCTCTAGGGGAAATTCTCAATCCAGGGATTGAACCCACATCTCTTTCATCACCTGCACTGCTTTACCACTATCGTCAGCTGGGAATATAAACATTTGTTAATATTTATTGTTATTTTTCCAGCTTGTAAGAAAGAGAATCATACATCTTTAGCCTCAGAAAGAGAAAATAGTATTTCAGACACCTCACGTTCCTGTTCACCAGTTAAAGACTTATGTTATACTCTCTGAATTATATAAATGTTAATGTTAGAAAGCATTAATGAGCTATGTTAAGAAATTCCACTCTGCTTTCTGAAGTCCAACATTGAAAAAAAGAGAATTTAACACTACAAAAGAAATAACCATAATTCCTAGCTACTGAAAAGGAAAAGAAGTTTAGTGCAAAGGTATATGTTGTCAATAAGCCATAACTACCCTTGAAATATTTGCCAAACTATTAAGTAACACGTTTGCTTGAACAGCTAGATGAGGAAGGGGAGAAGATAGCTGTGTAGGGTGCAGAGTTGCAATGAAATAGTAAGCCTCTATTTAGGTTACATAATTTTGGTTTGTCCTCCTGAGGATTTCAGTTCAGTTCAGTTCAGTTCAGTCGTGTCCGACTCTTTGTGACCCCATGAATCGCAGCACGCCAGGCCTCCCTGTCCATCACCATCTCCTGGAGTTCACTCAGACTCACGTTCATCGAGTCCGTGATGGATCCAGCCATCTCATCCTCGGTCGTCCCCTTCTCCTCCTGCCCCCAATCCCTCCCAGCATCAGAGTCTTTTCCAATGAGTCAACACTTTGCATGAGGTGGCCAAAGTACCGGAGCTTCAGCTTTAGCATCATTTCTTCCAAAGAAATCCCAGGGTTGATCTCCTTCAGAGTGGACTGGTTGGATCTCCTTGCAGTCCAAGGGACTCTCAAGAGTCTTCTCCAACACCATAGTTCAAAAGCATCAATTCAGATTATAGTTTATAATACATGTGCAGGATATAAAACCTCAATCGAAGAGATTAACTTTAATATATAGGTGATTTATTTCTATGCAGTTCTTGCAGGGTTTCCATATATGTAAATTCAACTACATAAGCTCTCAGATCCATTAAAATAAAAATTGAGGATATGGAATAAAATGAATAAACATAAACAGAGGATATTTTGCCCATATTGTATTGGCAATCCTAATTACTGTAATTATGCCACACAATAGCTATTATGATTAAAAATAAATGAATGACTATGGAGTTTTCAGAAAATATGTTAATCCACTCAAAGAAATCTCTAGAAAACTAGAATGTATAAGTCCACTTAGCTGGGTTGCTAGCTCAAAGGCCACTATTAAAAATCAATTATTTATTATGCCACAACAATAAAAAATTTTAAACTGCCATTAAAAAGATGTTTACAGAAGAGTATTATATAGGTTACTTAGACAAACATCAGAAAAAATATTCAAGAATGTTATGGAAGAAATTATAAAACTTCCTAAAGACATTAAAAATCTGTAAAAAAATAAAGAACTATAACATTTCAAAGAGATCAAAATAATATACTAAACACATCACTTTTCAATCCTAAGGGAAATCAGCTCTGAATATTCACTGGGAGAACTGATGCTGAAACTCTAATATTTTGGCCACCTGATGCAAAGAGCCAGCTCCTTTGAAAAGACCTTCATGCTAGGAAAGACCTTCATGCTGGGAAAGAGTGAGGGCAAGAGGAAAAGGGGGTAACAGAGGATGAACTGTTTGGATGAAATCAGTGGTCATGAGTTTGAGCAAACTCAGGGAAATAGTGAGCGACAGGATAGTTGTAGCTCATGGGGTCACAAAGAGTTGGGGGATATGGCTTACCAACTGAACAACATTACTTTTCACCAAATTAGTAAATTAATTTATTAACTTCCAAATAAACTCCTTGTTGGTTCTGCGAATGTGTGAAAACACTTACTGACTCTAAAATTTTTGTGGTTATAAAAACTGAAGAATAGATATATTGATGAAGAAGAAAAATTATAAGTAATAGCCAGAGCTAACAAGATTGTTCATAAAGGTATAATTATTGAGATAATGCAATATTGATGGGGTGATTAAAAAAAAAAAAAAAAAGAACTCAATTGAATTCAAGGAAAAACCAAACAGAGCAACCAACATGAAGGAATTAGAGATGGCATTGCAGAGAAGACTGACAGAATAAAAATACTAACTAAATGAAGCTAAAACAGTTGCCTATTACCTAAAAATGAACACCTATCTCTATCATATGAAAAAATGTATTCTGGTGCTTATAGAACTGGAGTTGGAAAGAAAATACTTAAAACTTTTGAAAAATGCAAAGGAATATTTTTAGAATACTAGGGTAGGTAGCTCCTCCTGGCCGCCGCCCCTGGCGTCAGGCAGTAGGTAGCTCTTCCCTGCCGCTCCTGCACCATCGCAGCCTGGCAATCTCGGCTGCCACCCCTAACCTTGGACGTGGGACAGCTCCTCTTGGCCGTCCCCCTGACCTCGGACATGAGATAGCTCTTCTCGGCCACACGTCTACGAGGTCCCACGCAGCCAGTCCCACGTCCAAGGAGTGGTGGCTGCCTGGGCGCAGGAGGGCCAAGAGGAGCTACTCCACGTTCAAGGCCAGGAGGGGTGGGGGTGAGGAGGTACCCCTCATCCAAGGTAAGGAGCAGCGGCTGTGCTTTGCTGGAGCAGACATGAAGAGATACCCTACATCCAAGGTAAGAGAAAGACAGTAGGTGTTGTGAGAGGACATCAGAGGGCATATATATACTGAAACCACAATCACGGAAAACTAGTCAGTCTAACCACGGACCACAGCCTTGTCTACTCAATGAAACTAAGCCATGCTTTGTTGGACCACTCAAGACAGTTGGGTCATGGTGGAGAGGTCTGACAGAATGTGGTCCCAAGGATAAGGGAATGGCAAACCACTTCAGTATTCTTGCCTTGAGAACTGCATGAACAGTATGAAAAGGCAAAATGATAGGATACTGAAAGAGGAACTCCCCAGGTCAGTAGGAGCCCAATATGCTACTGGAGATCAGTGGAGAAAAAACTCCAGAAAGAATGAAGGGATGGAGCCNTTAACTCCTCTTGGCCACCACCCTTTGGGCATGGGGTCCTCCTGGTTTCTGCCCCTGACCTTGGACATGGGGTAGCTCCTCTCAGCCGTGCTTAGTGCACCGGTCACAGCTGGACCCTTACCACCCTTCTAAAGCTACAAACATAAACCCTAGATCAAATCTCCACTCCACTTTTACGGAACATCTGGTCTGTTGCCTCTTATCATTTTGTCCTTAAGCCACTTACTAACTCCTATAACCAAGATCCTGTACTCTCTGTAGGCAACATTGCTCCACCCAGCTTATTATCAAAATACTCTTAATATCCCTAACAAAACCAGGTAACCCACTCCTTTGTCATTACTTCTGTCCCTAAATTGGCCTGGTGTGCTGCAATTCATGGGGTCGCAAAGAGTCAGACATGACTGAGTGACTGAACTGAACTGAACTGAGGAGAGGAAATCAGTGACTTACATTCCCTCAGAGCAATAAGAGGATAAGGCTTATGGCTTATGGCTGTTTCCCCAGGTTCCCAGGTTCAGGGCACAGGCATGGGTTGCTTTACATCATGGTATCTATTCCTATCTGCAGAGGACAAATTGGCAATGAGTTAAGATTATATCCCCTTAATCCTACCTAGCACCAGTCGCACTGAAGACACTGGGGACATGCAAATCCAGCCTGGGGGTCCCAGGAGGTCGACCTGCTTCGAACTGTCTAGGTATATGGTCCCCAGGAGGTTGTCATGCTTCAACTTGCTAGGGAATCCACCAGTCCAGGATCCAAGAAGGTTGACCTGACTTGACCTGCTCAGGGATCTGATCCCTGGGAGGATGTCATGACTCAACCTGCTCAGGGATCTTCCAGTCCAAGGGTTCCAGAAGGACAAAAAGCCTCGACCTGCCCAGGTATTCAATCTCCAGGAGGTTGTCATGCCTCAGCCTGCCTAGGGATCTGCATCCTGACTTGGGGATGCCTGGCTCTCAGATTGCAACAGGACTGGATAGGAAAAGCTTCAGAAAGACTCATCCATAAAGAAGTCCACCCATGGAAATAGAAGAAAGCCTATGAGTTGTGGGACTGTGCCCAATCTCAGCAATAATTCAAGAGCCCAACGAGAACCCCCATTGCCTTTCTGGAAAGTCTAAAAGAGACACTTAAAAAGTTTACCAATCTGTACTTAGACTCTTATGAAGTACAGGTAATTTTAAAGGACAAATTCTTAAGAACTAAATAGACATTTTTCCAAAGAAGACATACAGATGACTAACAAACACATAAAAGATGCTCAACATCACTCATTATCAGAGAAATGCAAATCAAAACCACAATGAGGTACTATTTCACACCAGTCAGAATGGCTGAGATCCAAAAGTCTACAAGCAATAAATTCTGGAGAGGGTGTGGAGGAAAGGGAACCCTCTTACACTGTTGGTGGGAATGCAAACTAGTACAGCCACTATGGAAAACAGTGTGGAGATTCCTTTAAAAACTGGAAATAGAACTGCCTTATGACCCAGCAATCCCACTGCAGGGCATACACACCAAGGAAACCAGAATTGAAAGAGACACTTTACCCCAATATTCATCTCAGCACTGTTTATAATAGCCAGGACATGGAAGCAACCTAGATGCCCATCAGCACATGAATGAATAAGAAAGCTGTGGTACATATACACAATGGAATATTACTCAGCCATTAAAAAGAATACATTTGAATCAGTTCTAATGAGGTGGATGAAACTGGAGCCTAGTATACAGAGTGAAGTAAGCCAGAAAGAAAAATACCAATACAGTATACTAACACATATATATGGAATTTAGAAGCACGGTAATGATAACCCTGTATGTGAGACAGCAAAAGAGACACAGATATATAGAACAGCCTTTTGGATTCTGTGGGAGAGGGAGAAGGTGGGATGATTTGGGAGAATGGCATTGAAACATGTATAATATCATATAAGAAACGAATTGCCAGTACAAGTTTGATGCAGGATATAGGATGCTTGAGGCTGGTGCACAGGGATGACCCAAAGGGATGGTACAGGAAGGGAGATGGGAGGGGGTTTCAGGATGAGGAACACGTGTACACCCGTGGCAGATTCATGTTGATGTATGGCAAAACCAATACAAAATTGCAAAGTAATTACCCTCCAATTAAAATAAATAAATTTAAATATTTTAAAAAGGGACACTTTCCTATCCCAGTGTACATCAGACATCCAGATAAAGTTACAACAGCTACAGCAGCAAGACCTTGCTGCCTCTTTAGATGAGATGGTCCAGACAGCCACCAATATCTTTTATAACAGAAAACAGGAGAGGAAGGCCAAGGCCAAGGAAAGGGAGAAAAGGAAAGAGACAAAGCATGCCCAGATGCTGGCCACCCTCCAGGAAAGTGCTATTGCAAACCCCGAGTCCTTGAAGGGCAAGGTATGAGGCAAATGCCTAATCTTTGGACAGGCAGGACAATGAGCCAAAGAGTATCCAAACCATGACAAGTCTGCAAAACAGCTTGGTACAAATGCCATCATTTAAGACATTGGGCAGCACTTTGCCCTGAGCCTCAAGGTCAAGCGCCAGGCTTTCCCTCACAATGGTCAACAGGACTGAAGTGGCCCGCTCCAGCCAGCCAGCCTGTCACAAATAACCATCATGGGACTAGAGCCAAGATTGCAACTGGATGTGGCAGGTAGGTCTGAGCAATTCTTGGTTGACACAGGGGCTACCTACTTTGTCCTGACCCTCTACACTGGAGCCTTCTCCCAAAACTGTACCCTTTCGGGTGCAATAGAAAAAACAATTGCAAAAAGATTCACCCAAAAACTTATCAGTTGCAGGGATGGACAAATATTTTCCCAAAAGTTTCTGGTGGTCCCTGAGTGTCCTACTCCCTTATTGGGAAGAGATCTTTCCCTGCCTTCAAAATCTTGCAACTATTGCAGTCCTGATAGAAGATACTTTAAAACTCTCTCTTGGGGGCAACCAACTTTTACCAGCTCTCAAGTGAAACAACCCCTGAATGGGTGAGGCCATTTATGGATGTCTGATCAAAGGATACTCAGATATCAAGTTGTGCTAATGTAAAATCCAGGACTGACTATATCCCCTTGTGAGGTTCTTAACCCTGCTACCCTCCTGCCTAGCCCTGAGGGCTCTCTCCCCTTTCACTCTTGCATAAAAACCTTGGACCACTGGACAAAACCCCGAGAGGGACTGTCAGAAGGTCCTCTGACCAATCTTGAGGAAATCTGGTACACTGATTGAAGCATCTTTGTCTAGGATGGAAAAGGAAGAGGTGAATGTGCAGTAGTCTCCAATTTTGAGACCACAGAGGCTAAACCTTTGCCACCAGGTACTTAACCCAATTGGCTGAGCTCATAACCTTAACTTGAGCTTTAGAGCTGAGAAAAGGAAAGTATACCTTTCTGGTGTTACATGCACACACGGCTATTTGGAAAGAAAGATGTCACTTGACTGCCAAAGGGTCCCCAATCAAATATGCTGATCAAATCCTTAGACTCTTGGAGGCAATCTATCTGCCTACTAAGGTTTCAGTCTCCCACTGTAAAGGACACCAAAAAGGAAGCGCAGAAGTGGCATGAGGGAAAAAAGCAGCCGATCAGGCAGCTAAGAGAGTAACATTACAGAACAATAAGCTAATAGTGGTTGCCACCTTAGTTCCACAGACTAATTTGTCAGAAACTCCTTCATATAGTGAGACTCTTAAAGCTAAGAGTGAAGGCTTTCAAGAAGATCATGTGGACTGGTTCCAAAAGAAGGGACTCCTTTTTCTGTCTGGGAACCTCCAATGGAAGTTGGTTAAGTCCTTACATGCCACCGTTCATTTAGGTGAGAAGGGCCTCCAAAGATTACTAGAAAGGTCCTTCAGAGAAACAGGCTTCCAAACGACTATAAGGGAAATGGTCTCCTCTTGTCCCACTTGTTAATTAAACAACCCCCAAGGAGTTCGAAGACTCCATCTGGCCCAGCCCATTCAACGATGTGGGACCTACCAGGAGAGGACTGGCAGATGGGCTTCACCCACATGCCAGTTTCTCAAGGGTATAAATACCTATTTGTCATGATAGATACATTCACAAGATGGATTGAAAGCTTTCCCATCTGGACTAAGAAGGTGGTAAAAAAAAATTGCTCCCTGAAATCATTCTGAGATTTGGTCCACCTAGGTCATTACAAAGTGACAATGGGGCATCATTTACTTCTAAGGTCACCCAAGGGATCTTTAAAACATTGGGCATTTCTTATCACATCCATTGTGCCTGGAGGCCTCAGTCTTCAGGAAAAGTAGTAAGAGCCAACCAATTCTTAAAGTCAGTGGTAAAAAAAGATAACCCAGGAGACATACCTGGGATGGAAAGAGGCTTTACCAATAGTTCTCTGTACCTGGACTGCTCCTAAGGAACAGGTTGGTCTTAGTTCTTATGAGATGCTACATGGGAGACCTTTTGTTTATGTCAATGACCTCTTCCTTGATCCAGAGGCTCAGACCCTCCAATCTTATACCATGGCCATTGGGCAATACCACCAAGATGATCACTTGTGGGGTGTCAATCAGGCCTCCAGAGATTCTAAAGAGCCACAACTGTATGCTCCATGGACTCTAGTCCTAATTAAAGTCTGGAAAAATGGGTCCTGAAAGGCTCAATTCTAGGCTGGAAGAAGCACAGGCTGGAATCAAGATTGCAGGGAGAAATATCAATAACCTCAGATATGCAGATGACACCACCCTTATGGCAGAAAGTGAAGAGGAACTAAAAAGCCTTTTGATGAAAGTGAAAAGGGGGAGTGAAAAAGTTGGCTTAAAGCTCAACATTCAGAAAATGAAAATCATGGCATCTGGTCCCATCACTTCATGGGAAATAGACAGGGAAACAGTGGAAACAGTGTCAGACTTTATTTTGAGGGGCTCCAAAATCACTGCAGATGGTGACTGCAGCCATGAAATTAAAAGACACTTACTCTTTGGAAGAAAATTTATGACCAAACTAGATAGCATATTCAAAAGCAGAGACATTACTTTGCCAACAAAGGTCCATCTAGTCAAGGCTATGGTTTTTCCAGTAGTCATGTATGGATGTGAGAGTAGGACTGTGAAGAAAGCTGAGCATAGAAGAATTGATGCTTTTGAACTATGGTGTTGGAGAAGACTTTTGAGAGTCCCTTGGACTGCAAGGAGCTCCAACCAGTCCATCCTAAAGGAGATCACTCCTGGGTGTTCACTGGAAGGACTGATGCTAAAACTGAAACTCCAATACTTTGGCCACCTCATGAGAAGAGTTGACTCATTGAAAAGTCCCTGATGCTGGGAGGGATTGGGGGCAAGAGGAGAAGGGGATGACAGATGTTGACATGGCTGGATGGCATCACCGACTCAATGGACATGGTGAACCCTGGGAGTTGGTGATGGACAGGGAGGCCTGGTGTGCTGTGATTCATGGGGTCGCAAAAAGTCAGACACGACTGAGTGAATGAACTGAACTGAACTGAACCCGTTTTGTCTCTGCCCAGGTCAACAGGCTACAACATGCAGTGCCAGTTCAACAAGGATATAAAACTACAGCTGACCATCAAAAATATCACTCACCCTTAGATGGACTATTAGGACTCTGAGTTTGGAGACTAGCAAGCAAAGGAAGCCCAATGCCCCTCACCGTCCCAGTTCAGCAAGAAGTAGCCAGAGAGACCTTGATGCCCCTATTCCCAAAGAATTGGACCTCCCATCTCTGGAGGAGGGGATGTCAGGTAGTTAGAATAAGAAAAAGGAGTCCAAAATGGTGGTGGCTCTTAGACAAAGAAAAGGGAAAAGGCTGCAAAAATGAAACAAAAGGAAATCTGGGGACCAGAATGAGAACTTCTGGTTAAACTAACACTCCCCTTCTTGGTTAGCCTTATTTACATAGAGCAGGCTTGGGGTGGGGGAAGGAGACAAAAGTATAAAAGGTGGAAGGCAAGAAGGGTTGAGGCTCCTCCTTTAGGGCTGGCCCACCCTCACGCCTCAAGGGTGTACTTTTCTTCACTTGTTGAATAAGACTGAACTATAACCAAGCTGTAACACTTTTGTCTGCTGTTTCAAATCTTTTCTGTGGTGATACAGAACTAAAGAAATTACATACTCCCATGACATAGAGAAATTTCACATTTAAAGTAAATGAGAAGTCTTTTTCAAACAAACAAAATGACATAAAACAGTTAATAACCAGCAGATCTGACTTATAAGAAATATTAAAGGAAATTATTTATGTGGAATAAAATACTAATCAAAAACTTGAATCACTATTATGAAAGGAAGAGCACCAAAAAATAAATGAAAGTTGAAATACATTTTGTTTTTAAAAAATGATGTCTAATTGACATATAGCTTTTAGTTTCAAGTGTACAGTATAATTATTTGATATTTATATCTACTGTGAAAAGTCACCACAATAAGTCTACTTATCTTCTGTTACCTTACAAGGTTGCAAAATAGGCAATAAAATATCATTAACTATAGTTATTATTATGTTGTCGTTCAGTCGTTAAGGTGTGTCTGACTCTACAACCCCATGGACTGTAGCATGCCAGTCTGTTGCAGTCCAACTCTCCTCCACTATCTCCTGGAGTTTATTCAGGTTTATTTCCATTGTGTTATCATTTTGTGATTCCCTACTTTGACTACTACCTGACTCTCAGTCCAACTTCTGGAGGAATTTTGGAACTCCTTCTCAATATTACTAAGTATATTACAGATACAATCACTAAACCAAGGTGTGGTATTTTTGGCAGAATAATGACGGAGAGATGATGTCCACATCCTAATAACTGACAAAGAGAGATTAAGTTTACACATGGAATCAAACAGCTAATAAACTGATCTAAAACTAGAATATTCTGTATTATTTGGAGGGCCTGACATAATCACAATTGTTCTTACATGTGGAAAAACGATGAAGAATAATTAGTGGTGGAAGTGTGAGAATGGCTCAGCCCAATTTTGCTGGATTTGAGGGTGGAGGAATGGGCCATGAGCCAAAAAATATGGACTTTCTTTAGAAGCTAGGAGAGAAGGAGAAAGATTCTTCCCTAGAGCCTCTCGAAAAGAACACATCTTGATCTTGGCTCAACGAAACCCATTCTCAGATTTCTAACATTCAGAACTATAAAATCATGGTGGTTTGGTTGTTAAGACATGTTTGACTCTTGCAACCCCGTCGACTGTAGCCTGCCAGGCTTCTCCATCCATGGGATTTTCCAGGCAGGAAAACTAGAGTGAGTTGCCATTTCCTCCTCCAAGGGATCTTCCCAACCCAAGGATCAAACCCAGATCTCATGAGTTGGCAAGCAGATTCTTTACTGCTGAGTCACCACAGGAAGCCCAGTAAGATTACAGATTTTGTTATTTTAACCACTGGTTAATTGTTGCAACAATATAAAACTAACCGAAGCAGTATGCCCAGGTCCTGTTTGACAAGTCTACTTATTGTAGACATCACGACCATGGCCAAGTACTCATTATACCCCATTATCTCACGAGATTCTTAAAATATTCTCAATGAACAATGTATCATTTTTCATATGTTATGAAGAAATTGAGGCTCAAAAGTTCTTGCAAAAACTCCAACATTTAAAGGCCAGTCCTAGGATTTTAATTCTGCTCCTCTAATTCCAAATTCATCTTTTTTTCCATGCTATCCAGCTTCCTATTGTGGAAGATAAAATTTCAGCTTGTGCAAAAGACAAACAAACAAAAAGTCTCTAAAATGTACTACTTCCACTCTCTTGCCCTACTCTCCCCATATTCATTATTATCATTATAGCCACACATTTGTGTGCATAAGGCTGTCATTATGTGCTAATATTCAATTTGTTTATAGTATTTATTTTCCTTTTATTTTTAATTGCTTAGATATATTCAGTTTTATTTTCACAGATCTACAACTATAGTTCAGAAGTCCCTCCAACCATCTTTGTTTCCATTTTAATCAGCCTCAGGACATGCTCCTGCCTTTTTTTGTTTCAGAGACCATCCTAGCAAGGATATCTCAGCAGATAGGAAAACTTGCATGTGTATGTGATAATTTGGAATTGGATCACTTCATGGGAAACAAATGGGGAAACAATGGAAACAGTGTCAGACTTTATTTTTCTGGACTCCAAAATCACTGCAGATGGTGACTGCAGCCATGAAATCAAAAGACGCTTACACCTTGGAAGAAAAGTTATGACCAACCTAGATAGCATATTCAAAAGCAGAGATATTACTTTGCTGACTAAGGTCCATCTAGTCAAGGCTATGATTTTTCCAGTAGTCATGAATGGATGTGAGAGTTGGAAGACTCTGATGCTGGAAGGGATTGGGGGCAGGAGGAGAAGGGGACGACCAAGGATGAGATGGCTGGATGGCATCACGGACTAGATGGGCGTGAGTCTGAGTGAACTCTGGGGGTTGGTGATGGACAGGGAGGCCTGGCGTGCTGCAGTTCATGGGGTCACAAAGAGTCGGACACGACTGAGTGACTGAACTGAACTGAACTGATGTGAAAATTTGCTTCATTTGTGTCTGATTCTTTTTGACCCTATGGACTGTAGCCCACCAGGCTTCTCTGTCCATGGGATTCTACAAGAATACTGGAGTGAGTTGCATGCCGTCCTCCAGGGGATCTTCCCGACCAAGGGATTGAACCCAGGTCTGTGTGTCCTGCATTGCAGGTGGATTCTTTACAGCTGAGCCACAGGGAAAACCAGCAAAACATGTCCTAAGACAAAAATATTTTTCTCTTGGGATAAAAGATGACAACTTTTTCTTACTAGTGCTGTTTTGCTAAATCCTTTATTTTCAAAATTGTGGAGCCTTCTTGCTTGCCTAGACCTGGAAGACTTGCAAGTACTTGCTAGATTATAAATGCCCTGAGGGAAAGATAACAGGTTAATTTATTTATAGTCCCTTGACCTAGCTCAGTATGTGGCTTAAATAAGGTGTTCAGTGAATATTGAAAGAAGTCCAGCTCCTAGCTGAAAGAAGTCTTGCTCCTAGTTGTCATTGATGAACTGTCCTGTGAACACATCTGCCTAAGTAGTCATGTTATCTTTGAGGCCCTGGCTATTGAGCAAGACACCTAGCACCTGCTCCTCTTGAAACTTGCTCCTCATATTGTTGTTCTGACTATGGCATTATGACCTGAATTTAACTAGCATAATTGAAAAATATAGCATGGTGAAGAACAATGCTGAAAATAACACAAATTAACATCAATCAAACTACATGGGTAAAGAAAAAAAAAAGCAACCTCTTTTTCTAATTTGTTCTAGTGGACAGACTCTCTGACTTTTCCTTTTATGCTTTTTCAATATTGCATATGAACAGGGATATCCTAGACAGCAGTGGGAAATATATAAAATTAAGAAGTTTCACATTCAATTTAAATTTTGGTCAGCTCTTACAATATGGGTTATTTTTGTCTGAATTCCCCTGTAGCTATAAAACCTGGTTTCTCATTTAAGGCAGCTAGTAGTCAGGAACTGATTTCATGATTGAATGCATTACAAAACTCAGGTTCATTAATATAATTATGGAAATGTGGTTCATAGCCCTGGGATATATTCTTTTCTTCAAAGAAAAATAAGAGACTAACATAAGCATACAATTTGGTTTAAGTAGTATATATGTGTGAAATATTGAAAGCTGAAAACTTTGGGTTATTAATGTAAGAATCATTCATTGAAAATACTTTTATCCCATTATTTATTTTTTTCTCTAAAAGATAAAACATGAAATGTGGTACAAATACAAATTTTAACAAATAATAGAAAGAGAAATGCAGTAATTAAAATAAGCAGAGAAAAGAAAGAGTTAAACATGTTAAAAAAAACCCATATAACATTTTAATTTTTATCTTCTTGATATATTAATTATATCATGTTAAGTTTCATATAATTACATATTATTGGGAACTTTTGTCTAATTGCTAATGTATATAAATTTTTAAAAAGCCATAGTGCTCTTTTATGCAATATGGTTCCAAATCCCTTCTGAATTTTACTTTTGATTTTCTAAAAGCACATAGGTAATAGCCACTTATAATAATGTCTAACTTTTCTCTTTTCTTTTGTATTAGTCAAAAATATATTTTAAATTAAATATAAAATATCAAATGCAAATTTCCAGGACAACCTAGATGTCCATCAACAGATGAATCAATAAAGAAGTTGTGGAGCATATATATATATATATGTATGTATGTATACACACACACACAATGAAATATTACTCAGCCATAAAAAGGAATTAATTTGAGTCCATTCTAGTTGGTATATAAACCTAGAGCCTGTTACAGAGTGAAGTCAGAAGGAGAAAAACAAATACTTTGTAATAATGCATATATATGGAATCTAGAAAAATGGTACTGATGAGCCTATTTGAGGAGAGGACTAGAGATGCAGAAACAAACTTGTGAACACGGTGGGAGAAGTAGAAAATGGGACAAATTTAGAGAGTATCATTGAAATATATATTAGTACATTCAGTTCAGTTCAGTTCAGTTGCTCAGTCTTGTCCAACTCTTTGCGACCCATGAATCACAGCAAGCCAGGCCTCCCTGTCCATCACCAACCCCCAGAGTTCACTCAGACTCGCGTCCATTGAGTCAGTGATGCCATCCAGCCATCTCATCCTCTGTCGTCCTCTTCTCCTCCTGCCCCCAATCCCTCCCAGCATCAGAGTCTTTTCCAATGAGTCAACTCTTCACATAAAGTGGCCAAAGTACTGGAGTTTCAGCTTTAACATCATTCCTTCCAAAGAAATCCAGGGTTGATCTCCTTCAGAATGGACTGGTTGTATCTCCTTGCCATCCAAGGAACTCTCAAGAGTCTTCTCCAACACCACAGTTCAAAAGCATCAATTCTTTGGCGCTCAGCCTTCTTCACAGTACAACTCTCATGTCCATACAGACGGACCTTAGTTGGCAAAATAATGTCTCTGCTTTTGAATATGCTATCTAGGTTGGTATTAACTTTTCTTCCAAGGAGTAAGCGTCTTTTGATTTTGTGGCTGCAGTCAACATCTGCAGTGATTTTGGAGTCCAGAAAAATAAAGTCTGACACTGTTTCCACTGTTTCCCCATCTATTTGCCATGAAGTGATGGGACCGGATGCCATGATCTTCATTTTCTGAATTTATATTAATACATTACTGTATGTAAAATAGGTAGCCAGTGGGAATTTGCTATATAACACAGGGAATTCAACCTGGTGCTCTGTGAAAACCTAGAGGAATGGGCTCTGGTGAGGGGTAGGCGGGAGTTTCAAGAGGGAGAGGATATATGTATACTTTGATTCATATTGTTGTATGGCTGAAACCAACACAACATTGTAAAGCAATTATCCTTCAAGTACAAATAAATTTAAACTTATTCAATTTAATAAATTTATTTACTTATTTATGAATTTGTTTATTTATTAAAATGTCTGCATACCACATTGCCTCACCTGTTCTATAGGCTAACAGTTGCTACCTAGAAGGAAGGAGATTTTATTGTTAAATGATAGATGTTATTTCCATAGTAGCTATGTAAGCAGGGTTTAGATCAGAAAAACCATACATGTCTGCTGCCTTTTATTATCAAAAATTGTTTGAATCTACCCAAATGTATTAAATTTAATGATTTTTTAAAAAAGGAATATCAAATACATGCATAGCAGGGACTCACTGATTATAATACGAACATAAAACAAGTTCAGTTCAGTTCAGTCACTCAGTCATGTCCGACTCTGCAACCCCATGAATCGCAGCACGCCAGGCCTCCCTGTCCATCACCATCTCCCAGAGTTCACTCAGACTCACGTCCATCGAGTCAGTGATGCCATCCAGCCATCTCATCCTCTGTCGTCCCCTTCTCCTCCTGCCCCTAATCCCCCCCAGCATCAAAGTCTTTTCCAGTGAGTCAACTCTTCACAAGAAGTGTCCAAAGTACTGGAATTTCAGCTTTAGCATCATTCCTTCCAGAGAAATCCCAGGGCTGATCTCCTTTAGAACGGACTGGTTGGATCTCCTTGCAGTCCAAGGGACTCTCAAGAGTCTTCTCCAACACCACAGCTCAAAAGCATCAATTCTTCAGCACTCAGCCTTCTTTACAGTCCAACTCTCACATCCATACATGACCACAGGTAAAACTATAGCCTTTACTAGACAGACCTTAGTCGGCAAAGTAATGTCTCTGCTTAAAGGACCTAACAATTATAATTTGGTTTTGAAATGAACAAATATAGTTAGACTACATCAGGCGAGGAAGGGAAGTACCAGAAGATAAATTTATAGCATATGCTTCATGATTAGAAACATTTATATAAAGGCAAATAAACCAAAATGTAAGTATAAATAATCTTTTAACATCAATGTTTATGACCTAATTCGGATATCAGAAATGAAAAGAAATAAAGGGTAAAAATAGCATTTATGTGCTTCTATATAAAATACACAGAAACAATTGGCTACTGCTTTTTTCTTAAGTAGGATGACAAAGATGAAACCACTTTCACCTATGATATAATTAAACCATATCTTATTCATAATTAGTTTCTATCAATCTCATTTCATAAATAAATTTAAACTAATTCAGTCCTCTATATCTTCAACATTGCCATATTCCAAGCTACCATCATTTCTAATCTGACTCAGAATCTTTTCACAGAGAAAAACCAAAGGGGTTTGTAGAGCAGACAAAGTGAAGAATATAAAAATTAAAAGGAAGATGAACTAAAAAGCCTCTTGATGAAAGTGGAGAGTGACAAGTTTGGCTTAAATCTCAACATTCAGAAAACTAAGATTATGGCATCTGGTCCCATCACTTCATGGCAAATAGATGGGGAAACAGTGTCAGACTTTATTTTGGGGGGCTCTAAAATCACAACAGATGCAGCCATGAAATTAAAAGATGCTTATTTCTTGGGAGGAAAGTTATGACCAACCTAGAGAGCACATTGAAAAGCAGAGACATTACTTTGCCAACAAAGGTCTGTCTAGTCAAGATTATGGTTTTCCCAGTGGTCATGTATGGATGTGAGCGTAGGACTGTGAAGAAAGCTGAGCACCGAAGAATTGATGCTTTTGAACTGTGGTGTTGGAGAAGACTCTTGAGAGTCCCTTGAATTGCAAGAAGATCCAACCAGTCCATCCTAAAGGAGATCAGTCCTGGATGTTCATTGGAAGGACTGATGTTGAAGCTGAAACTCCAATACTTTAGCCACCTCATGCAAAAAGTTGACTCATTGGAAAAGACTCTGATGCCGGGAGGGATTGGGGGCAGGAGGAGAAGGGGACGACAGAGTATGTGATGGTTTGATGACATCATCGACTTGATGGACCTGTGTTTGGGTACACTCTGGGAGTTGGTGATGGACAGGCAGGCCTGGTGTGCTGCGATTCATGGGATAGCAAAGAGTCGGACATGAGTGAGCGACTGAACTGAACTGAACTAGAATGTCTTGTAGGTCTTCATAGAACCATACAACTTCAGTTTCTTTGGCATTAGTGGTTTTGGATTACTGTGATATTGAATGGTTTGCCATGAAAACAAAAGAGATCATTTTGTGGTTTTTGAGATTGCATCCAAGTACTGTATTTCAGACTCTTTTGTTGACTATGAGGGCTACTCCAATTCTTCTAAGGGATTCTTGCCCACAGGAACAGATGTAATGATCTTCTGAATTAAATTCACCCATTCCAGTCCATTTTAGTTCACTGATTTGTAAAATGTTGATGTTCATTCTTGCTATCACCTGCTTGACCACCTCCAATGTACTTTGATTCTTGGACCTAACATTCCACGTTCTATGCAATATTGTTCTTTACAGCATCAGATTTTAATTCCTTACCAGTCACATCCACAACTAGAGATTGTTTTCGTTCCAGCTGTTCATTCTTTCTATAACTATTTCTCTACTCTTCTCCAGTAGCATATTGAGCACTTAACGACCTGGAGAGTTCATCTGAGGGTGTCCTATCTTTTTGCCTTTTCATACTGTTCATGGGGTTCTCAAGGCAAGAATACTGAAGTGGTTTGCCATTCTCTTCTCCAGTGAATCATGTTTTGTCAATACTCTCCACTCCCAAGACGGCTGAATTCTGTGCCCCTGACCCTGTAGCAGGCCACTGTCAACCAATGCCTCCATCAGAGACTCCTGGACACTCATAGGCATGTCTAGTTCAGTCTGTTGTGGGATTGATATTGAAATTTATATTACCACTATACAAAATAATTGCTAACAAAGAAGCAGTGTTTGACTCATCTTTCACATTCTACATAATTTTATCAAGATGTATTTTTCTTCAGAAAGATAGTCAATGGGAACAGGAAGGAAAGTCCAGAGATAAACTCTTGCACGAATGGACACCTTATCTTTGACAAAGGAGGCAATACTGTACAATCAAGACAGTCTCTTCAAGAAGTGGTGCCAG
The DNA here is from genome assembly GCA_006410615.1 of Neotragus moschatus. Taxonomy (NCBI): domain Eukaryota; kingdom Metazoa; phylum Chordata; class Mammalia; order Artiodactyla; family Bovidae; genus Neotragus; species Neotragus moschatus. The sequence continues at coordinate 2,445,944 of SJYA01002334.1, forward strand.
CAAAACTGGACAGCTACATGTAAAAGAATGAAATTAGGACATTTTCTAAGACCACACAGAAAAATTAACTGAAAATGGGTTAAAAGTCTAAATGTATGCAAGACTGGACACTATAAAACTCTTAGAGGAAAAATTAGGGAGAACACTTCCTGACATAAATCACAGCAAGATCTTTTTTGATCCATCTCCTAGAGAAATGAAAATAAAAACACAAGTAAACAGATGGGACCTATTTAATTTATAAGCTTTTGCATAGCAAAGGAAACTAACAAAAGATGAAAAGAAAACTCACAGAACAGGAGGAAATATTTGCAAATATTTGCAAATAAAACCAACAAGATATTAATTTCCAAAATACAGAAACAGCTCATGAAGCTAAATATGTATAAAAAAGCCAACCTGATCAAAAAAATGGGTGGAAGATTTAAATAGACATTACTCCAAAGAAGATGTATAGATGACCAAGAGGTCTATGAAAAGATGCTCAACGTCACTAATTATTAAAAAAATGCAAATGAAAACTAAACAGTGAGGTATATTAAAAAGCAGAGACAATTCTTTGCTGACCAAGTTCCGTCTAATCAAAGCTATGGTTTTTCCAGTAGTCATGTATGGATGTGAGAGTCGGACTATAAAGAAAGATGAGAACTGAAAAAATTGATGGTTTTGAACTGTGGTGTTGGAAAAGAATCTTGAGAGTACCTTGCACTGCAGAAGATCTAACGAATCAATCCTAATGAAAATCAGTCCTGAATATTGATTGGAAGGATGACACTGAGGCTGAAGCCCCAATACTTTGGCCACCTGATGCAGAGAAGGGACTCATTGGAAAAGACCCTGATGCTGGGAAAGATTGAAGGCAGGAGGAAAAGGGGATGGCAGAGGATAAAATGGTTGGATGTCATCACCAACTCAATGAACATGAGTTTGAGCAAGCTCCAGGAGTTGGTGTTGGACATGGAAGCCTGATATGCTGCAGCCCATGGGGTCGCAAAGAGTTGAACATGACTGAGCGACTGAACTGAAACTGAATTGAGGACATCGAAGCAACCTAACTATCCATCCATGGAGGAATGGATGAAGAAGATATGATAACACACATGTACAATGGAACATTTACTCAGGCATGAAATGAATGAAATAAGTCATTTGCAGCAACATGGGTGAAAATAGAGATTGTCATACTGAGTGAAGTAAGACAAAGAAAGACAAATATTGTATAATATCACTTATATGTAGAAGCTGAATAAGTAGTTCAAATGGACCTATTTACAAATTGTACATTGAGTTACAGATGTAGAAAACAAACTTGTGATCACCAGAGAGGATAATAGGAGGAGATAGTTTGGGAGATTGGGATTGACATCCATACACTACTATGTATATAGAATAGACAACTAATAAGAATTTACTGAATAGCACAGGGAATTCTATTCAATCCTGTATGATTTATATGGGAGTGAATGTAAAAAAGAGTGGAAAAAAAGAACCTGAAAAATGTGTTTTTTTCTTTAAGAATTCTTAAAAATATTCACAACTCAGAAAGAAGGCAAATTCAACTTGACTTAATATTTCTTAATAACTCCATTTTATTTTTACAATCTTCTAAAGTCCCTAGAATTTTGTACTTAGGTCAAAAAAACACAAAAGCTAGAACCATATCAAGGGTGATTTGTGAACATCTCTTTCATTTATAATTATCATAAGTCTTCTGCTAATAATGTGATATATACTATTTAGAAAAAAAATTAACTGCAAAGATTTCTTTCCATACAGCATGATTAATATTATAAATATTATAAGTATTGTTTTCTAATACACATAAGCTCAACAGAAATCAATAAAATATTAGCAAGACAGGAGAAATCCATAAAATAAATAAAGATATAGAGTTTTTACAGATAAAATAATCAAAGGCAGTGCTAATATTTTCAATAACTTTTACTTCAAATTATGCCTGGGAACTATGGCTTGTTTTATACAGGGACTTTTCAGTAAACATCTGACCATAACAGCGAGAATCATAACATTTTAGAAAGTGATGAAATAAGTAAGACTATGAGCTTTAATTTTTATGTAAAGTTCTGTTCAAAATATACAATATCATTGTTAAAAATGTTTAACCTAGGTGATGTGTAAATGAAGCGTTAACCCCAGAGTTAAGAAGGTACTATGAGAAAATTTACTACCACTGACAAGTGAATCTGGTTAAATAAAACATAAAACAATCAAATAAAAGATGATAAAGAAGTTCATATTAATTAGCCACAGTGAGTCATGGAGAAGCACTTCTTGTTTTTTGTTCTTAATATTTTTTGAAGGTACATAAAAGAGATCCATGAGATCAGAGAATCCATCTGAGAAGGGAAAACTACTGAACATTTTTAGGAAAATCTGGGGCAAAGGGAGCCTTGTCATAGGAAATATATATATATATATATATACTTTAAAAAAGATCTGTCTTGGAGATCTCAATAGAACCAAAGAAAATATTAACTCTTTAAACCAAAGGATATAAGATTAAAAAAAAAAGTTATATGTAGAATATAATAAAGGAGCAGCAGGAAGAAGCTAAAAGTATTGCAAAACATAAGACTCCTTTGAGTAGGGAGAAAGGTGAAGACAGAAGAAACAATAACATGATGTAAACCTACACGTGGAGACAATGCAGAAATTGTACTGGAATTTTTTTAGCATAGCGTTTAGGTAAAATGAAAATGTTTACCTAATTACAATGCACTAAATGCAAACTTATCCTGATGAAATAATAAAATTTTTATTCAAAGACTGTGTCCCACAAGTAGACTGGCAAAGTGATAAGCAAAACAAATGAAATGTGCTTGCTATAAAAATACAAGAAAGAAAACAAATGGTAATTGATCATAATGTCACCTGAAGCTAACAGAAAAAAAGTAGAATGAAAATAATTTTGAAAGAAAGATTATGTGACTGGCGAATGTTACATCTATGATTTGTTGTTCATAAAGCATAGCAACAGTAACAAAATCTTCAAAAGAGAATCTTAACATAAAAGGACTGAGTAATCAGGACAACCTGAATCCTTCCTGAAATGTCATCTGGCATTAAAATCTTGGGAAATATACTGAATTATTGTAAATAACTAAGAATTTAAGTATAAATAGGGGAAAGAGATTGATGTTCAATACTGAGACAAAAATCAAAAGTATGTGTAGAATTAAAAGCAATGAAGAGTCTGCCTGCAGTGTGGGAGGCCCAGGTTCAATTCCTGGATTGGGAAGATCCCCTGGAGAAGGAAAAGGGAATCTATTCCAGTATTCTTTTTTTTTTTTTTTAATTTTTATTTTTTAGTTTGTTTTGCTTTACAATACTGTACTCATTTTGCCATACATTGACATATATCAGCCATAAGTGTACCTGAGTTCCCAATCCGGACCCCCTCCCTTCCCCCTCCCTCCCCACACCATCCCTCCAGATCATCCCCGCCCATCAGTCCCAAGCCTTCTGCATCGAACCTAGACCGGCAATCCGTTTCCCTTATGATATCATACATGTTACAGAATCCCGTAGACAAAGGAGTCTGGCAGGCTACAGTCTATGGGGTCTCAAGAGTCATACACGACTGAGCGACTAAGCACAAACACACACAGCATTTTCATGGATAAGAGTATTGAAATGCTTTTAAAGTAATTTAAAGATAAATTGTCTAATTTTAGACAAAATAATTTGCTTTAGAGTCCAATAATATACAAGGATAAATTGAAAATAACTGCAGCAACAATATAAAGAAATATTAGTATACTCCTATTATTTCTGACAAAGAAACAACACTTGAAACAATGTCAATAGCAGGGCAAAGGCTAATAGAGTTTTGCCAAGAGAATGCACTGGTCATAGCAAACACTTTCTTCCCAAACACAAGAGAAGACTCTACACATGGACATCACCAGATGGTCAACACTGAAATCAGATTGACTATATTCTTTGCAGCCAAAGATGAAGAAGCTCTATACAGTCAGCAAAAACAAGACTGGGAGCTGACTGTGGCTCAGATCATGAGCTCCTTATTGCCAAATTCAGACTTAAATTGAAGAAAGTAGGCAAAACCACTAGACCATTCAAGTATGACATAAATCAAATCCCTTGTGATTATTCAGTGGAAGTTAACACAATAATAAAGTTATTGTTTAAACAATACCTACATAAATTAAAGCTAGTTAACTACCACATTATATATAGGAAAATTTTTCTAAAAAAGAAAACTACCCAAAAAATGAACAAAAATTGAAAGGAGATAATAGGAAAGCAACTGTATAAGTTATGATGATGAATTTTGAGATATCAGAGAAAATATTTTATGATTCAATAAAAGCAAGTCCTTAAAATAATATATATCAGGTATTCAGCAACCTGTCCATATACAGGACCAGACTTGTCAAACTCCAGGTCAGCCTTTATCAATAAAGTGCTTATCAAATATTAAATATCTTATTCAGTGCTTCATATAAAGTGCATTTCTGTTGATAGAATTCTTAAAGTGAAAATCATGTTTCACTAATCTCTTCTAATTTTTCTATTTGTCAGAAAGTACATATGGCTCAATAGTTCTCCCTTTACACATAACAATGTATTTTCTCACCTCTGTTATTTTTACTAGTCTTAAATTTCATGTCTGTAAGGTTTGCCATATTGTTTCTATTTTGAATGAATACATTTTATTAAAATAATTAAATTATCTAGCTATAACTAACTATTGCAGTAATATATGGTCGACAATATCTCAGTCAAGTTACAATGAAGTTACTGTGTTTGGACCACAATAGTTTGAATCTTTTTGTGACATATTTCTTCTACCTAATGTCCCTACACAGGTATTAGTTTAGTAATTATTATATAAAGTATAGTAATTACATATAAAACCAAGAAAGGAGTACGATAAGGCTGTATATTGTCACCCTGCTTATTTAACTTATACGCAGAATACATCATATGAAATGCCAGGCTGGATGAAGCACAAGCTGAAATCAAGATTACCAGGAGAAATATCAATAACCTCAGATATGCAGATGACACCACCCTTATGGCACAATGCAAGGAACTAAAGAGACTATTGATGAAAGTGAAAGAGGAGAGTGAAAAAGTTGCCTTAAAACTCAACATTCAGAAAACCAAGATCATGGCATCCACTCCCATCACTTCATGGCAAATAGATGGGGAAACAATGGAAACAATGACAGACTTTATTTTTGGGGGCTCCAAAATCACTGCAGATGGTGACTGCAGCCATGAAATTAAAAACGCTTGCTCCTTGGAAGAAAAGCTATGCCCAAACTAGACAGCATATTAAAAAGCAGAGACATTACTTTGTCAACAAAGCTATGGTTTTTCCAGTAGTCATGTATGGATTAGAGAGTTGGACTATAAAGAAAGCTGAGTGCCAAAGAATTGGAGTTTTTGAATTGTGGTATTGGAGAAGACTCTTGAGAGCCGCTAGGACTGAAAGGAGATACAACCAGTCCATCCTAAAGGAGATCAGTCCTGAATATTCATTGGAAGGACTGATGTGAAGGTGAAACTGCAATACTTTGGCCACATGATGTGAAGAACTGACTCATTTGAAAAGACCCTGATTCTGGGAAAGACTAAAGGCGGGAGGAGAAGGAGACAACAGAGAATGAGAGGGTTGGATGGCATCACCAATGTGATGGACATGAGTTTGAGTAGGTGCTGGGAGTTGGTGATGGACAGGGTAGCCTGGCGTGCTGCAGCCCATGGGGTTGGAAAGAGTTGGACATGACTTATTCACTGACTTGACCTGATATAAATTTGTCAAGAATTTATTAAAATATTAGTTTCCATTTTTCATATTTAATTCAAGTCATATACATATGAATTAAAAATATATTTTTCATACATATATAAGCAAAGTTAGCTCTAAGGCCTTCAAGATTTCAGGTGTTCATCACTGATGTATGCTGCAGGGGAGAAAATACATGATTTTATTTTAATTGCCATGAGCAGTCATTGAATAATTGGTGATATGCTGACAGAATGACACAATTGCACATTTGCAGAATCATATATCCTCATCTGTCTTTTTATCTTTGGCAAGTTTATTTTCCCCTCCTACATCTTTTTAGTACTAAACAAATACTGAGATGTAGGAATAACATCTATTTGAGATATGCTCAAAATCATGACTTCAATCACCCTCGTCTTTCACTTGCTTTTTACCAGCTTATTATTTTTGTCTCACTGTGCCAAAATGAAAAGAAGTTCAAGAAAGGATCCTGAAATAATATCTCTTTTCATATCAAGTCTACCAGCTGTGATAGCGGAGACATTTTTCCCCAAAAGGACCCTCCTTCTTATCTTCCTGATGATGTGTCCTTGGGGCCTTTTTATTTAAGCTACGACAATCAGCTTTTGATGGACTTCTAGTGTGTATGAATAAAGAACCAGTTGGTAGAAAATTCTAGATGTGCTGTCTCAAACCATATGGAGTTCATAGCTATGGATTTGAATTTCTCTACTGTTTTACATTCTGGCATTTTTGATTGAAGATGTTCAACTAGATTGATATTCTTCTCTAAAATCATGTGGTGACCCATTACCTATTTCCATGTCTGATTTTCCAACATTAAATTTCATACAGAGTGAAGTAAGCCAGAAAGAAAAACACCAATACAGTATACTAACACATATATATGGAATTTAGAAAGATGGTAACGATAACCCCATATGCGAGACAGCAAAAGAGACACAGATGTATGGAACAGTCTTTTGGACTCTGTGGGAGAGAGAGGGGGGGATGATTTGGGAGAATAGCATTGAAACATGTATGATATCATGTAAGAAACGAATTGCCGGTCTAGGTTTGATGTAGGATACAGGATGCTTGGGGCTGGTACACTGAGATGACCCAGAGGGATGGTACAGGGAAGGGAGGTGGGAGGGGGGTTCAGGATTGGGAACACTTGTACACCTGTGGCAGATTCATGTTGATGTATGGTAAAACCAATACAATATTGTAAAGTTAAAAATAAATAAATTAATTATATGTATATAATAAAATAAATTTTGTAAAATGAAAGTTATATAATTTGATAATTAATAAAGCAAATTATGAGGATGAAGATATGCTACCAATGAGTCCTAGCTCTTTCTGAGATGCATTTTTTTTTCATATTAGAGGACAAGGAGCTTTGTGACACATTTTAATGGGCCTATTATATGCCACCCCTTCACAGCCTTGTCATGACAAAGAGGTCTGCAATATTCAGTGAAGGTATGAGCTATGCTGTGCAAGAGTTCTGACCAAATGTGGTCCACTGAAGGAGGGAATGGCAATCCACTCCTATATTCTTGCTTGGAGAACCCTGTGGACAGTATGAAAAGGCAAAATGATATGACCGGAAAAGATGAGCACCCTAGGTCAGAAGGTGTCCAGTATGCTACTGGGGAAGAGCAGAGGAAAATTACTAATAGTTACAGAAATAATGAAGTGGCTGGACCAAAGTGGAAATGACACTCAGGTGCAGATGTGTCTGGGATGAAAGTAAAGTCTGATGCTTTAAAGAAAATATTGCTCAGGAACCTAGAATTTTAGGTCCATGCCTCAAAGTAAATTGAACGTGGTCAAGTAGGAGAGGGGAAGAGTACACACTGACATCTTGGCAATAAGTGAACTGAAATGGACTGGGATGGGCAAATTTAATTCAGATGATCATTACCTCTACTACTGTGGACAAGAATCCCTTAGAAGAAATGGAGTAGCCCGCATAGTCAACAAATGAGTCCACAATGTTGTGGGTGCAATCTCAAAAACGACAGAATGATCTCTGTTCGTTTCCCAGGCAAACCATTCAACATCACAGTAATCCAAGTTTATGCCCCAACAGCTGATGCAGAAGAACCTGAGGTTGATAGGTTCTGTGAAGACATAATACCTAGAACTAACACCAAAAAAAAAATGTCCTTTTCATAATATGGGACTGGAATGCAAAAGCTGGAAGTCAAGAGATACCTGGAATAACAAGCATGTTTGGCCTTGGAGTACAAAGGGAAGCAAGGTCAAGACTAACAGAATTTTGTCAAGAAAACACACTGGTCGTAGCAAATACCTCTTCCAACAATGTAAGAGATGACTCTGCATATCACCAGATGATCAATATTAAAATCAGACTGATTATGTTCTTTGCAGCAAAAGATAGAGAAGCTCTACACAGTCAGCCGAAACAAGCCATGGAGCTGACTGTGACTCGTATCATCAGCTCTTTATTATAAAATTCAGACTTAAATTGAAGAGAGTAGATAAAACAAGTAGGTCACTCAGTATGACCTAAATCAAATCCCTTATGACTATCCAGTGGAGCTGATGAATAGATTCAAGGGATTAAATGTGGTAGACAGAGTGCCTGAAGAACTATGAACAGAGGCTCATAACATTGTACAGGAAGTGATGACAAAAATCGGTCCAAAGAAAAAGAAATGTGCGAAGGCAAAGTGGTTGTCTGAGGAGGCTTTACAAATATCTAAGGAAAGATGAGATGGGGGAAGGCAAGGGAGAAAAGGAAAGATCCACCCAATAGTATACAGAATTCCAGAGAATAGAAAGGAGAGAGAAGAAGTATTTCTTGAATGAACCATGCGAATAAATAGAGGAAAACAATAGAGTGGGAAAGACTAGAGATTGCTCAAGAAAGCTGGAGATATCAAGGGAACATTCCATGCATAGATGGGCACAACAAAGGACAGAAATAGCAAAGACCTAACTGAAGCAGAAGAGATTAAGAAGAGGTGAGGTGACAAGAATACACAGAACTATTCAAAAAAGGTCTTAATGACCCAGATAACCATGATGGCATGGTCATTTACCTAGAGTCAGCTATCTTGGAGTGTGAATTCAAGTGGGCCCTAGGAAGCAATGCTATGAATGAAGCTAGTGGAAGGATGGAATTGCAGTCGAGCTACTTAAAATCCTAAAAGATGATGCTGTTAAAGTCCACATTCCATATGTCAGCAAATTTGTAAAACTCAGCAGTGGCCACAGGACTGGAAAGGGTTAGTTTTCATTCCAATCCCAAAGAAGTGCAATGTCAAAGAATGTTCAAACTACTGTACAACAGTGCCTATTTCAAATGCTAGAAATATAATGCTCAAAATCCTTCAAGTTAGGTTTCAGTAGTATGTGAACCAAGAACTTCTAGATGTACAAGCTGGATTTTCAAGAGTCAGAGGAACCGGAGATCCAATTGCCAACTCCTTTGGATCATGGAGAAAGGAAAGGGGTTCCAGAAAAAGATCTACTTCTCCTTCATTGACTATGTTAAAACCTCTGACTGTTCAGATCACAACAAACTGTGGAAAATTCTTAAAGGGATGGGAATACCAGATTACCTTACTTGTCTCCTGAGAAACCTGTGTGTGGGTCAGAAGCAACAGTTAGAATAAGATAAGGAATAATTAACTGGTTCATAATTGAGATAGGAGTATGACAAGGCTATATACTGTCATCTTGCCTGTTTAAATTATATGCAGAGAACATCATGTAAAGTGCTACACTGGATGAATTACAAGGAATCAATATAGACAGGAGAATTATCAACCACCTCAGATATGCAGATGACACAACTCTAATGGCATAAATTGAAGAGGAACTAAAGAGCCTCTTGGTAAGAGTGAAAGCAGAGGGTGAAGAGGCTGGCTTAGAAGTCATCATTCAAAAAACTAAGGTCATGGCATCTGGTTCTATCATTTCATGGCAAACAGAAGGGAAGAAGTTTTAGGCAGTGACAGATTTTATTTTCTTGGCCTCCAAAATCAAAGGGCTGACTGACTGGCAAAGACCAAAGACAAAAGGAGAAGGAGGCAGCAGAAGATGAAATGGGTAGAAGGCATCGCCGACCCAAGGGACATGAGTTCAAGCAAACTCCTGAAATAGTGGATGACAGGGAAGTCTGGTATGCTGCAATCCACTGGGTTGCAAAGGCCTGGATTTGACTTAATGATTGAACAACAACAGTAGCAAATTATATACCAAGAAATTTTGTGGTGTTTTACATGACAATGTCTAAAATGTATGGAGCATTCCTATCACAGATTAATTAACATCAGAGACAAGATAAAATATGAAAGTCATCAGTTACTAGATCCTGCCAATTCCCACTCTTGATGTATTTATTGAACAATTGTTTACCATATCATTGCTTTATTCCAAGCACTATTCTAGGGAAAAGAGTAGCTAATGATTTATTTTTGAAAAGATATGTTTGAAGTCTATTTAAGAGAGCCATGCAGTAAACAAATATATAAACTATATATAGCATACTAAGTGCAGACACATACTATAAAGAAAAGCAATGAAATATAAAAGGGATAGAGCAGTATGTGTGTGTGTGCACATGTGTGTGTCTGTATATGTGCACACACACTACTTTGGTATAAGCAGTAAAGAAAGAACTCTTTAATAAGGTTATCTTTTAAGAAAGCTGAAAGAATCAAGAAGAGGGAATAATCTATATGAGCTTCTTTATATTTCTCTAATTTATACACACTTTTTCATTATTTACACTACTACTAACTTAGTTCATAATCCACTCCCAGTGATCCACATCTCTGGGCATCTCCTTCTTATTCCTTCTTCACATAGCATTTAGAGCTGAAAATTTTATCATCCCCTATGTAAAGTCCTTCACTAGCTTGCATCAAAATGATGTCTACATTCTTTAATAAGATACACCATAAAAGCCTCTTGATGAAAGTGAAAGAGGAGAGTGAAAAACTTGGCTTAAAGCTCAACATTCAGAAAACTAAGATCATGGCATCTGGTTCCATCATTTCATGGGAAATAGATAGGGAAACACTGGAAACAGTGTCAGACTTTATTTTGGGGGGCTCTAAAATCACTGCAGATGGTGATTGCAGCCATGAAATTAAAAGACGCTTACTCTTTGGAAGGAAAGTTATTACCAACCTAGATAGCATATTGAAAAGCAGAGACATTACTTTGCCAACAAAGTTCCATCTAGTCAAGTCTATGGTTTTCCCAGTGGTCATGTATGGATTTGAGAGTTGGACTATGAAGAAAGCTGAGCATCAAAGAATTGATGCTTTTGAACTGTGGTGTTGAAGACTCTTGAGAGTCCCTTGAACTGCAAGGAGATCCAACTAGTCCATCTTAAAGGAGATCAGTCCTGGGTGTTCATTGGAAGGACTGATGTTGAAGCTGAAACTCCAATACTCTGGCCACCTCATGCGAAGAGTTGACTGATTGGAAAAGACTCTGATGCTGGGAGGGATTGGGGGCAGGAGGAGAAGGGGACGACAGAGGATGAGGTGGCTGGGTGGCATCACCGACTTGATGGACATGAGTTTGGGTAAATTTCGGGAGTTGGTGTTGGACAAGGAGGCCTGGTGTGCTGTATCATGGGGTAGCAACAAGCCGGATATGACTGAGCCATTGAACTGAACTGAGAGCATCCTTGTTACTGCATGTAAGGAAACATTCTATGAAATATTTCTGACAGCTTCATGCTCCCTCCCCTCAACCTATTCTTAACTGGTGAATCTACATACCTCAGGATGCAGTCTGGCTGTCCGTATCTCTGGTAAGATTTCCTAGAGAAGGTTTGATATCTTCTCTTACTTAAGTAATACTTTCAGTTCAGTTCAGTTGCTCAGTCATATCCGACAGTTTGCATCCCCATGGACTGCGGCACACCAGGCTTCCCTGTCCATCACAAACTCTGGAGTTTACTCAAAGTCATGTCCATCGAGTCAGTGATGCCATCCAACCATCTCAACTTCTGTCATCCCCTTCTCTTGCCTTCAATCTTTTCTAGTGAGTCTTTTTTAGTGAGTCAGTTCTTTGCATCAGGTGGCCAAGTATTGGAGTTTCAGCTTCAGCATCAGTCCTTCCAATGAATATTCAGGACTGATTTCCTTTAGGATGGCCTGGTTGACTTACTTCCAGTTCAAGGGACTCTCCAGAGTCTTCTCCAACATCACAGTTCAAAAGCATCAGTTCTTTGGCACTAAGGTTTCTTTAGAGTCCAACTCTCAAATTCATACAGGACTACTGGAAAAACCATAGCTTTGACTAGAGGGACCTTTGTTGGCAAAGTAATACTTTCAGTTCAGTTCAGTCACTCAGTCATGTCTGACTCCTTGTGACCCCATGAATTGCAGCATGCCAGGCCTCCCTGTCCATCACCAACTCCCGGAGTTCACTCAGACTCATGTCTATCAAGTTGGTGATGCCATCCAGCTATCTCATCCTCTGTCATCCCCTTCTCCTCCTGCCCCCAATCCCTCCCAGCATCAGAGTCTTTTCCAATCAGTCAACTCTTCGCATGAGGTGGCCAAAGTATTGGAGTTTCAGCTTTAGCATCAGTCCTTCCAATGAACACCCAGGACTGATCTCCTTTAGGATGGACTGGTTGGATTTCCTTGCAGTCCAAGGGGCTCTCAAGAGTCTTCTCCAACACCATAGTTCAAAAGCATCAATTCTTCGGACAGACCTTTGTTGGCAAAGTAATGTCTCTGCTTTTCAATATGCTGTCTAGGTTGGTTATAACTTTCCTTCCAAGGAGTAAGCATCTTTTAATTTCATGACTGCAGTCACCATCTGCAGTGATGTTAGAGCCTTCCAAAATAAAGCCTGACACTGTTTACAATGTTCCCCCATCTATTTCCTATGAAGTGATGGGACTGGATGCCATGATCTGTTTCTGAATGTTGAGCTTTAAACCAACTTTTTCACTCTCCTCTTTCACTTTCATCAACAGGCTTTTTAGTTCCTCTTCATTCTCTGCCATAAGGGTGGTGTCATCTGCATATCTAAGGTTACTGATATTTCTCCCAGCAATCTTGATTCTAGCTTGTGCTTCCTTCAGCCCAGCGTTTCTCACGATATACTCTACATAGAAGTGAAATAAGCAGAGTGACAATATACAGTCTTGACCTACTCCTTATCTTATTTGGAACCAGTCTGTTGTTCCCTGTCCAGTTCTAACTGTTGCTTCCTGACCTGCATATAGGTTTCTGAAGAGGCAGGTCAGGTGGCCTGGTATTCCCAACTCTTTCAAAATTTTCCTCAGTTTATTGTGATCCACACAGTCAAAGGTTTTGGCATAGTCAATAAAGCAGAAATAGATGTTTTTCTGCAACTCTCTTCCTTTTTCTACTTTCAGTTCAGTTCAGTTCAGTTCAACTCAGTTCAGTTCAGTTGCTCAGTCTTGTCTGACTCTTTGCGTTCCCTTGAATTGCAGCATGCCAGGCCTCCCTGTCAATCCCCAACTCCCGGAGTTCAATCAAAGTCACATCCATCGAGTCAGTGATGCCATCCAGCCATCTCATCCTCTTTAGGCATCCCCAAATAAGAAGATTTACCAAGCCTTGGTATATTGAATGTCAATTTTATCTTCCTTCCCTTATACTGAAGGAAGGATCTGTTTTCCTTGCATAAAAATATGATGTCTTACTTATATTCCTTATTTATTAAATAACTGTGAATAAATAAATGAGGTAATAATAAAACACATTTCTATAGTTACACTATTAGCAAATGTAAGGGTGAAATCAGAACTGAATGAAATCTAAAAGTCTATGATCTATTAATACTAAATGATACTGATTCTGGGGAAATTATTCTAATTTTTCTTGGTTCATATAGATCTTTTTATAGAAATTTCAATGTATGTGATATCTGAAAGCCCCATAAATATGTAGAAAGGAAACTTATTCTGTGAAATATTTAATTATTAATTACAGATATGTTGCAGCTGTTTTCATTAGATGTACAATGGCATGTTTATTTTAACCATCTGAATCAAAGTAGACAAGTATGAGGTAGAAACTCTTATTACCAATCAGTTCCAACTATACTATTTTGAAAACTTGTATTTTTATTCAATAGTCACACAGAGAAAGCCATTTATTATTCACCGTCTCCTACCTGCACCATTGCTGTTTTGAGATTGTCTGTTTAACACAAATTATTGTATCAAGAAAAGCTGGTCATTGAATTGAATTTGTTTATATTGCAAAAGCTACCCTTTGTGACCCTGTGATGGCTCAGTTTGTGTAGAATCTGCCTTCAGTGCAGGAGACTTAGCTTCAGTCCCTGGACTGGGGAGATCCCCTGGAGAAGGAAATGGCAACCTAATCCAGTATTCTTACCAAGGAAATCCCATGGACAGAGGAGCCTGCTGTGCTGGAGTCCATAGGGTCACAAAGAGTCAGACACAACATAGCAACTAAACCACCATGAACATAGTTGAGGAAAAGTATACTAATCTGCAGTACTAAGGAAAGAAAAATTGCTCTGATAGCAGTTTCAAGGCAATTTCCTATACAAATAAAAAAGAAAATGAATTTACCATGGGTTTGTCAAACTTACACAGGGTAAATATAATATAGAGACATAGTCATTCATTAGGAATTGAATCCAAGTGAAAAGCACACATCTTCTATCTACAAATTTTGATCTTTATGACTGAATGAGAAGCTTTAGGAAAGTAAAGAATGAAAGGTAAAAAGATATTAAATTTCACATTTTCAACTAAATCAGAGCTGCAGAATCAGCTGCCCTAAACCATGATTGCATTTCTAATTGTTAAAATGCTACCTGGATGTTTTTAAAAGCCATAAATTTAACTCTGCACAGAAAATAATTATATACTTAATTACCAAGAAAAAAAAGTTTTCTTCTATTGTTGGCTCTACCTGGTAAACTGCCCTCTTACTCTCTCAATCAAAATGTTATCCATCCTTCACTTCAGAGGACTAATCTTACCATGAAGACTTTCTTGATTGCTCTCACAATCTAGTGCTCCTTTTTTTTCTTCCAACTTCCTGTTGCTGCTGCTGCTAAGTCGCTTCAGTCATGTCTGACTCTGTGTGACCCCATAGATGGCAGCCCACCAGGCTCCCCCGTCCCTGGGATTCTCCAGACAAGAACACTGGAGTGGGTTGCCATTTCCTTCTCAAATGCATGAAAGTGAAAAGTGAAAGTCAAGTTGCTCAGTCGTGTCTGATTCTTCGCGACCCCATGGATTGCAGCCTACCAGGCTCCTCTGTCCATGGAATTTTCCAGGCAAGAGTACTGGAGTGGGGTGCCATTGCCTTCTCCATCCAACTTCCTACAACTCCTTAATTTATTTTATCTGCTTAACTTTTTCCAGCTTAGGTTATTTGTGATGTGCCATACACTCCCTTGTCAACTTAAAACATTGTTTTATCTGCCTTGAGATTTTTAAAAACACTAAGTAGATTATTTTGGAAATCACAGAAATATAGTCATTGAAAAAAAATATGAAGATGTTAATGATCGCTAAGGTTCCATCATAACTGTAGTCCCTTTGACTGCAAGGAAATCTTACCAGTCAATCCTAAAGGAAATAAATCCTAAATATTCATTGGAAGGACTGATGGCTCCAATACTTTGGCCACCTGTTGCAAAGAGCCAACTCACTGGAAAAGACCCTGATGCTGAGAAAGACTGAAGGAGAAGGGGGTGGCAGAAGATGACATGGTTAGATAGCATTACTGACTCAATGGACATGAATTTGAGAAAATTACAGGAGATAATTC
>SJYA01002334.1:2461821-2700029 GCA_006410615.1 Neotragus moschatus
TTTGTTTATATTGCAAAAGCTACCCTTTGTGACCCTGTGATGGCTCAGTTTGTGTAGAATCTGCCTTCAGTGCAGGAGACTTAGCTTCAGTCCCTGGACTGGGGAGATCCCCTGGAGAAGGAAATGGCAACCTAATCCAGTATTCTTACCAAGGAAATCCCATGGACAGAGGAGCCTGCTGTGCTGGAGTCCATAGGGTCACAAAGAGTCAGACACAACATAGCAACTAAACCACCATGAACATAGTTGAGGAAAAGTATACTAATCTGCAGTACTAAGGAAAGAAAAATTGCTCTGATAGCAGTTTCAAGGCAATTTCCTATACAAATAAAAAAGAAAATGAATTTACCATGGGTTTGTCAAACTTACACAGGGTAAATATAATATAGAGACATAGTCATTCATTAGGAATTGAATCCAAGTGAAAAGCACACATCTTCTATCTACAAATTTTGATCTTTATGACTGAATGAGAAGCTTTAGGAAAGTAAAGAATGAAAGGTAAAAAGATATTAAATTTCACATTTTCAACTAAATCAGAGCTGCAGAATCAGCTGCCCTAAACCATGATTGCATTTCTAATTGTTAAAATGCTACCTGGATGTTTTTAAAAGCCATAAATTTAACTCTGCACAGAAAATAATTATATACTTAATTACCAAGAAAAAAAAGTTTTCTTCTATTGTTGGCTCTACCTGGTAAACTGCCCTCTTACTCTCTCAATCAAAATGTTATCCATCCTTCACTTCAGAGGACTAATCTTACCATGAAGACTTTCTTGATTGCTCTCACAATCTAGTGCTCCTTTTTTTTCTTCCAACTTCCTGTTGCTGCTGCTGCTAAGTCGCTTCAGTCATGTCTGACTCTGTGTGACCCCATAGATGGCAGCCCACCAGGCTCCCCCGTCCCTGGGATTCTCCAGACAAGAACACTGGAGTGGGTTGCCATTTCCTTCTCAAATGCATGAAAGTGAAAAGTGAAAGTCAAGTTGCTCAGTCGTGTCTGATTCTTCGCGACCCCATGGATTGCAGCCTACCAGGCTCCTCTGTCCATGGAATTTTCCAGGCAAGAGTACTGGAGTGGGGTGCCATTGCCTTCTCCATCCAACTTCCTACAACTCCTTAATTTATTTTATCTGCTTAACTTTTTCCAGCTTAGGTTATTTGTGATGTGCCATACACTCCCTTGTCAACTTAAAACATTGTTTTATCTGCCTTGAGATTTTTAAAAACACTAAGTAGATTATTTTGGAAATCACAGAAATATAGTCATTGAAAAAAAATATGAAGATGTTAATGATCGCTAAGGTTCCATCATAACTGTAGTCCCTTTGACTGCAAGGAAATCTTACCAGTCAATCCTAAAGGAAATAAATCCTAAATATTCATTGGAAGGACTGATGGCTCCAATACTTTGGCCACCTGTTGCAAAGAGCCAACTCACTGGAAAAGACCCTGATGCTGAGAAAGACTGAAGGAGAAGGGGGTGGCAGAAGATGACATGGTTAGATAGCATTACTGACTCAATGGACATGAATTTGAGAAAATTACAGGAGATAATTCAGGACAGAGGACCCTGTCGTGCTGTAGTCCATGGGGTCACAAAGAGTCAGACATGACTGAAGAACAACAACAACGTAACTGTAGCATCCAAAGGTTGTCACTTCCTGCTTATCGGTGATACTGACCTGAGGCACAATGGTAGGTGACAGGGGTATGGGGGATTAATTGAGGAGAGAATTTTCTGTAGCTTTTTCCTTCTTCTACATGTCAGGGAGGGAGAAGCTCTGATGTTTTGCTCCAGACAAACTTTGCAAGAATGTTTGTATAGTAAACACTCTTGGAAGATAGAAATGACATTTCCTTCTGAGACACAGGGAATGCAAAGAAGTTAAAGTCTCAAAGACTCCTCCTAGCTCTTCACAGTGGGCTACAGGGACTTCAGGAAAGCAACAAGAGAGTTACTGTAAATAGTGACAGAAAGTATTGAGCTCAATGTATTATTGGACCATATTTATGCATCTTGAAGTTGGGTATGTGCTTCTGAAATAATTTAAGGCTATGAGGAAGTAGATTATAAAATATTCAAATGATATCCCTTAAATTATAGAAATAGAGGCTATAAGAAAGAGAAAGATGTCATTATTTTATTCAGTATGAAGGTTTATCTATTAGTTTTAGTAAATAGAATCATTGTAATCATGAAATATAATAGATACTAGCTTAATTTCTTAATTTGCTAATGCAATATAGTATGTAAAACACTTCTTCCTTCATTTCATTTGGGTATGTTTTTAAGTAGAAATTTCTTAAGAAGTTTATAGGTTTTTTATACATCAGATATTCTAATCTGTTCCTCAACTGGACTGTTATTTTTAACCTGAGGACACTTTGTATGAAATTTTTCATGACCAATCCTGTCTTTAATTCAACCATGAAGCCATTGCTAATGGTATATTAATATTTCTAAATAATTTTCTATCTAAGGACCAAGTTGTTTTTTCTCAGCCTAAGGCAAAGTCATGTACCACAAAATATTCTCAGACCTGTTAATTATTTATCAGCCATTAATTCACGCCAATTGTTCTATCAAAACATTCTAATTTTTAATATAAGAGATAAATTATACATTACCTTGCATTTTTACTATTATTTAGAATTGTGATATCCTTTCCTAATGAGTTTTCAAAACTCTATCCTTTTTCAGAGAGAATTTCTGAGAAATTCTCAGCTACCAAAACCAGAGTAGATGAGATAAAATGATGGCATAATAAGAACGCAACATGCAGGTTACAGGACTTCCCAGGTGGTGCAGTGGTTTAAAGAATCTGCCTGCAATGCAGGAGATGTGGATTTGATCCCTGGGTCAGGAAGATCCCCTGGAGTATGAAATGGAAACACAATATTCTTACCTGGAAGATTCCATGGACAGAGGAATCCGGTGTGCCCCAGTCCATGGGACCCCAAAGAATCAGACATGACTGAATGTACATTATAAGTTTTATCACGGCTTACTACTCCTGGGTCCCTTTTGTGAGTTTTCAATAAATGCTTGAAGAATTTTACTATGAAACAGAATTTACCATAAACCATTAAACTTTACTGTCTTAATTATGACACTTAGGTATTCCATTGCCCACTTTGTATTTTACATTTTATCTGGTTGGACTAAGAATGTATATTCGAGTCTTCTGTGTTTCCACCTAAATATCATTGCATACCTGCCATTTACATTAAATTTGCTGCTGTGCAATTGGTCAAAGAAATGATACTGAAAACATCTTAACAGTGAATTATTGCCTTTCACATTAAAGCCTTAAATATTGTTTTAGTGGATCTTTGTTTTTCTTTTTACATGTTTCATATTAGAGCACTCTCTTTGGTTTTAGTTTTTGTGTGACTATAACTTTTTTTTAATTCTCAAGTCTCCTGATGACTTAACTTCAAGCTTATAGAGCAGTCAATAAGATTTTGACCCATAAGTCGATATGCAAGTAATTTCCTCCTATAAGGGAGATAAGCTCCATTATTTTTCTTGACATAAATGACATGTTGGGACTTTTTAATTATATTAATTTATCTTTATATGCAGTATTCTTTATGTGAAAAAGTATAAATACAGACACATTCTTTTCTATGTGGTACCTCTGATATTTAGATGAGTACTTTTATTCTTTTGGTAAACTTTATATCTATCAGTTAAGTTCAGTTCAGTCACTCAATCATGTCCACATCTTTGTGACCAAATATAAGTTATATGACCCAATATAAGTTATACCCATAGTTTAATATAAAATGATGTGTCTCCTCCTTTCTAAACAATGTCTATTAAAGCAACCAAAAATCACCTTTAACATTTGTTCTCCTCTCCTCAAACTCTTCCAATTTAAGTCAATATTTGTGTCAATTTTGGGGTATTTCGTTGTCTCTTAAATATACTCCACTTGTAAATTTTCTCTTGTGAGATAAATTAAGAAGTCATAAGAAGAAGGAAAAGAAAACAGTTGGAGAAAATTGATAAACTGCACTTCATTAAATTAAGAATTCTGATCCATTAAAAGATAACATTTAGGCAAATCACAAAGGGAGAAAACATATTTGCAGGACATAATCAACAAGGGAATTCTAAACTCTAGATACAGGTAGAGAAAGAGAAATGACTGATTGATGGATGGATGGGTAGATAAATCAGTCCTACAAACAGAATCCTACAAAAAAGACAGAAGCTAATTGCAGAGAAGTTAATAGGCAAACAGGCAAAAGAACTAAAACTGTATCTCACAGAAAAACATATTCAAATGGCCATTAACAATATGAATATAAGCTCAACCTCTCTAGAAATCAGGAAATTAAAAATACTGTGAAATATCACCATCTCATACCATCATGAGTTAATTCTTTTTTGTTGTTTTTAAGTTTGATCTACCCATACAAGTTGATTTTACATAAAGCAATATGAACAGAGATAATGTGTATCCCTTCCTCGTTGAAGTTTACAAGTCTCTATTTGATTCATTACATCACAGAAGCTCCTCCCTGAAACTTCAGCCTGAATCATTGAGGAGCTACAATGAGACCAAGCATCCCCAATGACTTGTGTTGATTCTGTAGTTTAAGCAAGAAACTAAGATTTGCCATGTTAAGTCACTGAGGATTTGCCCTTCATATTATACAGTGTAACTTCGCCTTTGCTGTTTCATGAATTAAAAATTAGTCAAAGACTAATATTCTTCAGGATGCCCTTCCAAAGAGGAAGCTAAGACGGTTCATAGTGGGGCTATTTGGAGACTGAAAATTGCTTCATGCAGTCCTGCTGTACCAATGAATGATGCTACTTCACAGCCTTGACCAGTCACTGTGTCAGTGGGAACCACAATTCTTGGACCTCAGTCCATTGGATGAGCATGGGATGGGTGCTGCTTTTACTTTGAATAATGAAGTGAAAGAAGAGGATTTGAGGCCATGGATTTGTATATTATTCAAGCTGAAGATTCAAGGTTTGGGCTTATCCCAGGCCATGCTGAAGGATGAAGGAATGTTTTATCAACCTTGCAGTGTAAAAGGAAACAAAATTCAGAATTTTTTTTTTCAAATTTAACACTTAACAAAAAACGTTTTTTTATATCAACATCCATTTTGTGGTTTAAGTCTCCCTGAATTATTTATAGTAATTGAGAATTGCTTAATTCTAAGGAAAGCCTTTTCTTTAGAATTGTAAATTTCTGTAAGGAAATCCTGGGTTTTCTCTAGAATTGTAAATTTCTTTCCATGTTTTATTCACTTTGATATTTTACATTATTGGTATACTTTTAAAGCCATAAATTTTTCACTTTGAATGGAGTACCAAAGCAAAGATTGTAAATTATGCAATTGAATGGGGAACAGTAAAGTAACAATCTAAATGAAACACTTCAAATTTAGCTGAAAGTTAGCAAATGATACAAATTAGTGATTTGTATCCCTAAAGTCAGTACATTTTCTATCCTTTAGAATTTTAGTAACAATCTGTCACTTGTTTCAGTAGCTTAGAAGTATTTTCTTAAAAATAATAAAAAGTGTGCTGCTGCTGCCAAGTCAGTTTAGTCGTGTCTGAACTCTGCGACCCCGTAGACGGCAGCCCACCAGGCTCCCCCGTTCCTGGGATTCTCCAGGCAAGAACACTGGAGTGGGTTGCCATTTCCTTCTCCAATGCATGAAAATGAATAGTGAAAGTGAAGATGCTCAGCTGTGTTCAACTCTTAGCGACCCCATGGACTGCAGCCTACCAGGCTCCTCCGTCCATTGAATTTTCCAGGCAAGAGTACTGGAGTGGGTTGTCATTGCCGTCTCCAAATAAAAAGTATATTACTTCTATAATAGTTTTAAAGTATAAACCTAACTTTTTATTGATTACATATGCCTTTTTCAACTGAAAGTTGCGAAAATTTTGTGTCTGGATGCTGTGTTCTATGAGTTTTTTTAAATCATATGATTACATAACCTTGGAATCAATAAAGTGTTTACTACATGATTTATATGCAGCATACTTATATGTTTATATGCAATAAAAATTTCCAAGACAATATGTATGTCATTTCTCAGATGTCTTTATTTACAGAGATTTTTCTTCTTGTATGCCATATAAAACCCCTCAGGAAAAAAAAAATCATGAGAATTTGGAAAAAGGGCTATGTGAGGCTAGGTTTCCTCTAAATTTATAAGAAAATATTTGCTTTGAAACAGAATTTATTAGAAAATAAGATGTGAAGTTATATAGTAGACATAGGTATGCTGCTGGGCGTCCAGTTGCTCAGGCATGTCCAACTCTTGCAACCCCATGGGCTGTAGCCCGCCAGGCTCCTCTGTCCATGGGATTCTCCAGGCAAGAATACTGGAGTGGGTTGCTATTTCCTTCTCCAGGGCATCTTCCTGACTCAGGGCTTGAACACACATCTTCTTCATTGCTGGCAGATTCTTTACCCACTGTGCCATCAGAGAAGACACGGGGCTTCCAAGGTAGCCCTAGTGGTAAAGAATCCACTTGCCAATGCAGGAGACACAAGAGACACAGATTCCATCACTGGGTCAGGAAGATCCCCTGGAGAAGGAAAGAGCAACCCATTCCAGTATTCTTGCCTAGAAAATTCCATGGACAGAAGAGGCTGGCAAGCTATACAGTCCATGCAGTCATAAAGACACTTTAGCTTACCTAAATTGATCTCTAACTTACTGCTGTTAAGTCACTTCAGTTGTGTCCAACTCTGTGCAACCCCATAGATGGCAGCCCACCAGGCTCTGCCGTCCCTGGGATTCTCCAGGCAAGAACACTGGAGTGAGTTGTGATTTCCTTCTCCAATGCATGAAAGTGAAAAGTCAAAGTGAAGTTGCTCAGTCGTGTCCGACTCTTAGCGACGTCATGACTGCAGCCTACCAGGCTCCTCTGTCCATGGGATTTTCCAGGCAAGAGGACTGGAGTGGGGTGCCATTGCCTTTTAGTAATGCAATTTAAGAAAAACATAATTTTCTCGAAAAACTGCAGGAAAATTGTAGGCAAAATTATTTGTTCGTGACATGATTAGACTTGGATAACAATAACCATTTTTCCATTAAAATGGATGTGAATTTTTAAAAGTTTAAGCCTTTTGCCAGAGTAAGTGCTATGTTATATCCTAGGTACTTAAGCAGTGAAAGCTATAGAGGCCCCTAGTAGAAACAAATATATCCTTGGAACAAGAAACATTTCAGTAGTATGCAAAATAACTGGGTACATTTCCTGGCAGGTTGACTCTAAGTACTCTAAAATAAAATTACCCCAAATTCTAGATTTTGGATTGCTGTTGGTTGCTCTTTAAAGCAATAACAATATTTTTGGGCAAGAGGAGAATCTGTTTTTCTCACTGAATAGATTAGGTAAAGGATTAATGTGAATAATTAAATCTTTAGGAATGTTCACTCATTAAAATCAAAGAAAAATTATTCTGGTGGCTTTATATGTACTGTATATGTATATCAAGACTTTCAAGAGTCTGTCTTTCACAAATGCCAAATTATATAATGCATTTTACTTAGCTTATACTCTGTGCCTTAGATTAATTTTATTTGTATAAATGATATATACTATATAAATTATATATATTATATAAATTGCACGTATCTTGAGGTAGATCTTATATAAAGAATAAAAATGGCAAACCTTCTCCTTTATATGCTGCATGAATTTATCTGTTTTGTTTTTATACCATCTGTTAATTTTGTGTGTCAAATTGGCTGGGACATAGTGACTAAATATTTGGTCAAACATTGTTCTGGATGTTTCCATGAAGGTATTCGTTTGGATGAGATTAGCATTTTTTTCCCTTCTTTCTTTAATTAATTTATTTTAATTGGAGGTGAATTACTTTATAATATCATAATGGTTTTTGTCATAAATTGACATGAATCAGCCATGGGTGTGCATGTGTCCCCCATCCTGAAACCCCCTCCCACCTCCCTCCCCATCCCATCTCTCAGAGTCATCCCAGTGCACCAGCCCTGAGCACACTGTCTCATGCATTGAACCTGGACTAGTGATCTGTTTCACATAAGATAATATACATGTTTCAATGCTACTCTCTCAAATAATCCCACCCTGGCCTTCTCTCACAGAGTACAAAAGTCTGTTCTTTACATCTGTGTCTGTTTTGCTGTCTCGCATATAGGATCATTGTTGCCATCTTTCTAGATTCCATATATATGCATTAATGTACCGTATTGGTGTTTTTCTTTCTGGCTTACTTCACTCTGTATAATAGGCTCCAGTTTCATCCACCTCATTAGAACTGATTCAAATACATTCTTTTTAATAGCTGAGTAATAGTCCATTGTGTATATGTACCACAGCTTTCTTATCCATTCAACTGCCAGTGGACATCTAGGTTGCTTCCATGTCCTAGCTATTGTAGACAGTGCTGTGATGAACACTGGGGTACATGTGTCTCTTTCAATTCTGGTTTCCTTACTGTGTATACTCAGCAGTGGGATTTCTGGGTCATATATCAGCTCTATGTCCAGTGTTTTAAGGTGAGGTTAGCATTTAAATCAGTGAGCTTTGAGTAAGATTACCCTCAGTGATATGAATGGGGTTTAGACAATCAGTTGAAGGCCTTAATAAAATAAAGAATGACCTCTTCTGAGCAAAAAGAAATTCTACTGTCTGACTGCCTTTGGGCTCAAACTGCCACTCCACCTCATCAATATTTTGGATTCATCAAGCTTCTATAACCATGGGTAGAACCAAATATAAAAAAATCTCTTCAAGGTCTCTGAGATTTATTGTAAAGAATTGGCTCTCACACAGTCATGATATATATTTACATATATACACATCCTATTGGTTCTGTTTCTCAGGAGAAACCTGATTAATACACCATCTAAGTAATAATACTTAAAAAGGATACATTGGATTGTGGATTTCTATAAATATCTACACATTTATCCATCTATGTATCTATCTTTGTATCTACCTAAACCAGTTAATATATGGTAACAAATAAATATGAGAGATAAATGAAAATATCCCACAAATGATGATATGATATGATGAAATATACCTTTATCTGGAGACAGATATCTTAGAATCATTTCCCCTGTAACACTGTGTGACAGCTGATGATTTTCAGTTTCCAGCTTAAATATACAGTTGACCCTTAAACACCACAGGTCTCAACCTCAGGGGTCCAATTACACATGGGTTTTTTAGTACATTCACACTACAGTGCTGCATGATTTGCAACTGGTTGTATCTACAAATATAGAAACACCCTTGTGAAGGGCAGACTATAAACTTACAGACGGAATATCAACTTCCTGGGGATGTGCAACCCTAAATCCTGTCTTGTTCAAGGATTAATTGTATACAAAATAATTGACAGAATATCTGCTATACAAGGGACTCTCAAAACTAGCTCAAATTTGAAAATATAGGTGAATGTGTTTTATATATTTAAAATAATATAAACATTATTGTCACTCAAAATCTTGATATGAAGTATGAAGATGATGTGCTCAGTCGCTCCATCATGTGTGACTCTGCGACCCGGTGGACTGAAGCCCACCGAGCTCCTCTGTCCACGGGGTTTTTCAGACAAGAACACTGGAGTGAGTTGCTACTTCCTTCTCCTAGGAAACTTCCTTACCCAGGGATAGAACCTGTGTCTCCATTGCAGGTGGATTCTTTAGCCATTGAGCCATCAGAGAAGCATGCTGAAGATATTTTACTAAGCAGCCATGCATTTTATTGTAGTTAGTACCACCTTTCTCTTCACTATTTTAGGTGCATTAACTTTTCTTCTGTGGTGTTAGTTCTTAAGGATGATTCAACTTTCCCAATCAGACATTTTTTGCTTAGTCACTTCAGTCATGTCTGACTCTGTGTGACCCCATGGAGTGTAGACCTCCAGGCTCCTCTGTCTCTAGGGATTCTCCAGGCAAGAATACAAGTGGCTTGCCATGCCCTCCTCTAGGGGCTCTTCCCCACCCAGGGATCAAACCCAGGTCTCTTGCACTTTCAGGCAGATTCTTTACCATCTGAGCCACCAGGGAAGCCTATTTAACAATGTCTAAAGATATTTTCAATTGCCATGCCTTGCCTGTGCTCCTGGCCTCCTGCAGTAGAAGCCAGGGGTGTCATTAAACATCCTACAGTGCACAAAGCAGCCTCTGACAAAGAATCATCCTGTCCAAAATTTAATAACCTTCAGTTCAGTTCAGTTCAGTCGCTCAGTCATGTCTGACTCTTTGCAACCCCATGAGTTGCAGCACGCCAGGCCTCCTTGTCCATCACCAGCTAACAGAGTTCACTCAGGCTCACGTCCGTCGAGTCCATGATGCCATCCAGCCATCTCATCCTCTGTCATCCCCTTCTCCTCCTGCTCCCAATCCCTCCCAGCATCAGAGTCTTTTCCAATGAGTCAATTCTTCATGTGAGGTGGCCAAAGTACTGAAGTTTCAGCTTTAGCATCATTCCTTCCAAGGAAATCCCAGGGTTGATCTCCTTCAGAATGGACTGGTTGGATCTCCTTGCAGTCCAAGAGACTCTCAAGAGTCTTCTCCAACAGCACAGTTCAAAAACATCAATTCCTCAACACTCAATCTTCTTCACAGTCCAACTCTCACATCCATACTTGGTAATTTTCTTTCTGTGTGATGTATATCTTTTAGAAATTAGAATCTCCATTGATGCTGGTCTGCTATAAGCAAACTCAGCTTTTATTAGTCTGAAAATGCTTACTTTTATTATTTTCTTTTATTTTTTCAGAATTATTTATCTGTGCATAAAACTGTACTTTAGCAATTATTTTCTTCCACCACATGAATGCTAGAGATAAGTCAACTCTTAATCTGTGACCTTTAGAGATGAGTTGTCTTTTTCTCTTATACTGTTAAGGATGGTCTCGTATTTTAGCTCTCTGTAGTTTCTCATTTTGATATAACTGGGCATGTATTTTTCTATTTGATATCCCTCGGATTTATTGGACTTTAAAAATCCCCTAATTGATGTCTCATCAGTTCAGAAAAATGTGCAGGTGTTATCCTTTCTAACATTGCCTCAAATATTCTGATATTTATTCATATGTTTCCCACTAGGCAAGATATTTGAGTAGAAATTGTGCCTATTTTGCTCATCATTGGAATAACTCTTACTGAACGCAGCACCAGACACATAGTACAAGTGCAATACATATATTATAAATGAAAAAAAAAAACAAATTGCAAAAGTATCAAATAATTTAAGTATGTATACATACAAATAATATACATATACACAAATACACAAAATGTGCATACTTTAAAAATCTGTGTCTACTTAAAATTATATTTTGTATTTGAATGACACAGTTTTAAATTTTAAATGAAGATTTTATTCTTTCTAACATGGAGTCTGGTGTGCTGAGGTCCATGGGTTCACAAAGAGTGGGACACGACTGAGCGACTGAACAACAACATGGAGTCTCCTGAGAAACCTCTCTCAAACTTTCTCTGAACTCCTTAAATTATGATATATCAAGAAAATAGCATCATATGCTTGACTAATTATGAGCCATGCAAAACAAAACATGCATCACCTTTATTCTGAAGAAAATCTTTTCATTAAAGAAAATGACACATTGATTTCTCTGACAGCCTTTATCACATGATGGAATTATACCTTGATATTCCAGTAACCTAAGTCATTAAACTATGATGTTGAAGAAGACTGTTGAGAGTGCCTTGGACTGCAGGGAGATCCAACCAGTCCATCTGAAGGAGATCAGCCCTGGGATTTCTTTGGAAGGAATGATGCTAAAGCTGAAACTCTAGTACTTCAGCCACCTCATGCGAAGAGTTGACTCACTGGAAAAGACTCTGACGCTGGGAGGGATTGGGGGCAGGAGGAGAAGGGGACGACAGAGGATGAGATGGCTGGATGGCATCAGTGACTCGCCATCACCATCAGGGAGGCCTGGCGTGCTGCAATTCATGGAGTCATGAAGAGTTGAACACGACTGAGCGACTGAACTGAACTGAAGTCATTAAATAATTTAATGTGTTAGTTGTCTATTTCTCTAAATTTTGAGGCTATTTCCTATTTTCTAAAAATCAAGAGTTATAAAGGAAGTTTCAATCATCATAGTGCTGATAATATAATAATAAATATTCTTGATGTTAGATTAAGAGATGAGACGGTTAAAAACTTAAAAAGAAGATATTATTTTTTCCTTTAAGCTAGAATACTAAAAAAAGACCTAGTATATTAAAGGAACTAGAACAGATGCTTGCTTATTTTAAATGCTTAAGGAATGATAGATGCCTCCAGTATGACACTAAATAGCCTCATCAAAAGAAAATGACAGGCAGAGTGAGAAAAGAAGACAAATTATTACATGTGAACAAATGTTGGAAGTGAAAGCATTATGCTAAAAACAAGAGAAATTATGAAACATGATAAAAATAATCCATTAATAATTCTTTAAATTAAATCACAGAAAAGGAAGATTAAATTTCAAAGACATCAGAGTCCAAGTGAACAACAATAAAACTACTGATCACTTCCTCGAACTGTACATGAATATATTTGTCTACAGAGCTTTTTGAAAACAGAATAGTCTTTCATTTTCTTTCCCTGAAGCTGTTTAAGCTGCAAGAATTGGAAATGCTGCAGAAGGATACAAGTGCTGTGCTGTGGAGTAGATTTTATGGGGTCACTAACCATTGACAGGTATGTGATTTACCAAGACAACCCCAGAGATAGAAGAGATATTTCAGTAGAAACCAGGATTTTGTACTTTAAAAGTTTTACAAACTTCGCAAACATGGAACATTCTATGGACTGAGTTCTGAGTACTGTACTTCTTTATTCAAATAACTGATATGTGAAATCTACTGATGAAAAATTCCTGTGTTCACAAGAAAACAACATATTGTTTCCTAATCTGTAATTACATTATTTTATTTGAATTTCCTTTAGTATTCTTATCAATAGTTTCCATAATATTAAAAAAAAAATCAGAAACTGGAGAAAGAAAAAACAAACAAAACCTAAAGTTAGTAGAAGGAAAGAAATCATAAAGATCAGAGCAGAGAGAGAGACTTAAAAAAACAACTGAAGACATCAATAAAACTAAAAGTTTGTTCTTTGAAAAGATTTTTTTAAAAAAGATAAATCTTTAGTTAGACTCATCAAGAGAAAAAACAGGAGAGGAACCAAATTAATAAAGATCAGAAATGTTAAAGGACAAGTTACAATCGACAGCACAGACATACAAAGGATTATATGAGACTACTATGAGCAGATATATGCCAATATAATGGACTATCTAGAAGAGATGAACACATTTTTAGAAAGGTACAACCTCCCAAGACTAAACCAGGAAGAAATAGAAAATGTGAAGAGACCAGTTGCTGCTGCTGCTGCTGCTAAGTCACTTCAGTCGTGTCCAACTCTGTGTGACCCCACAGACAGCAGCCCACCCGGCTCCCCCATCCCTGGGATTCTCCAGGCAAGAACACTGGAGTGGGTTGCCATTTCCTTCACCAGTGCATGAAAGTGAGACGCAAAAGGGAAGTCGCTCAGTCATATTCGACTCTTAGCGACCTCATGGACTGCAGCCTACCAGGCTCCTCCATCCATAGGATTTTCCAGGCAAGAGTACTGGAGTGGGGTGCCATTGCCTTCTCCGAAGAGACCAGTTACCAGTACTGAATTTGAAACTGTAATTTAAAACCTCCCAATAAACAAAAGTCTAGAGCCAGATGGCTTCACAGGTAAATTCTACCAAACATTTAAAATGAATTAACACCTATCCTTCTCAAGCTAATCCAAAACACTGCAGAGGAAGGAATACTTTGGAGCTCATTCTATGAGGCCTGCATTGCCCTGATACCAAAATAAGACAAAGATATCACACAGACACAGAGAAAACAAAATTACAGGCCAATATCACTGATGAATAGAGATACAGTCTTCAAGAAAATAATAGCAAATCAAATCGAACAATATGTTGAAAGGCTCATACACCATGATCAAGAAGGATTTATCCCAGGGATGCGAGGATTTTTCAATATTGGCAAATCAGTTTATGTGATACACAACATTAACAAATTGAAGGATAAAACCCCTATAATCATCTCAATAGATGCAGAAAAAGCTTTTGATGTAATTCAACATCTATTTATGATAAAAAAAAAAAAACTCTCCAGAAAGTGCAGAAAGAACACAATGCACAGAAAGAACATACCTCAGCATAATAAAGGCCATATGAAAAACTCAAAACTAACATCATACTCAGCCATAAAAAGCTAAAAGCATCCTGTCTAAGATAAGGAATAAGTACACTCTCACTGCTTCTATTCAACACTGTTTTTGAAGACTTCAGTTCAGTTCACTCACTCAGCTGTGTCCAACTCTTTACACCCATTGAGTGCAGCAAGCCAGGCTTCCTGTCCATTACCAACTCTGAGAGCTTACTCAAGCTCATGTCCATTGAGTCAGTGATGCCATCCAGCCATCTCATCCCCTTCTTCTCCTGCCTTCAATCTACCCCAGCATCAAGGTCTTTTCCAATGAGTTAGTTTTTCGCATCAGGTGGCCAAAGTATTAGAGCTTCAGCTGCAACATCAGTCCTTTCAATTCAGGGCTAATTTTTTTTAGGATTGACTGATCTCCTTGCTGTCCAAGGGACTCTGAAGAGTCTTTTCCAACATCACAGTTCAAAAACATCAATTCTTCAGTGTTCAGCCTTGTTTATGGTCCAACTCTCACATCCATACATGACTACTGCACAAAGCATAGCTTTGACTAGATGGGATTTGTCGGCAAAGTAATGCCTGTGCTTTTTAACATGCTGTCCAGTTTCCTCATATCATTTTTTCCAAGGAGCAAGCGTCTTTTAATTTCATGGCTGCAGTCACCATTTGCAGTGATTTTGGAGCCTCCAAAAATAAAGTCTGTCACTTTTCATTGTTTCCCCATCTATTTGCCATAAAGTGATGGGACTAGTTGCCATGATCTTCATTTTCTGAATGTTGTTTTAAGCAGCTTTTTCACTCTCCTCTTTCACCTCCATCAAGAGACTCTTTAGTTCCTACTCACTTTCTGCAATAAAGATAGTGTCATCTGTATATGAGATTACTGATATTTCTCCCGGCAATCATGATTCCAGCCTGTGCTTCATCCAGCCTGGCATTTCTTGCACGATGTACTCTGCATATAAGTTAAATAGACTGGATGACAATATACAGCTTTCTAAGAGCATAGACTTGGATTACTGTGATATTGAAAGATTTGCCTTGGAAATGAACAGAAATTTCTGTTGTCTTTGAGACTGCACCCAAGTACTAGATTTTGGACTCTTTTTTTGACTTGGAGAGCTACTCCATTTCTTTTAAGGTATTCTTGCCTACAGTAGTAGATATAACAGTCATCTTAAATTCACCCATTTCAGTCCATTTTATTTCATTGATTTGTAAAATGTCTATGCTGACTCTTCCCATCCCCTGTTTGACCACTTCCAACTTACTTTGATTCTTGGGCCTAATATTCCAGGTTCCTATGTAATACTGCTCTTCACAGCATTGAACTTTAATTCCTTCACTAGTCACATCCACAACTGCTGGCACTGTTTTCTCTTTGGCTCAGCCTTTTCAGTCTTTCTGGAGCTATTTCTCCGCTCTTTTCCATTAACATATCTGGAACCTACTGACCTGGGGAGTTCATCTTTCAGTGTCATATCTTTTTGCCTTTTCATACTGTTCATGGAGTTCTCAAGACAAGAATACTGAAGTGGTTTGCCATTCCTTTCTCCAGTGACCACATTTTTTCAGAACTCTCCACCATGACCCATCCATCTTGGGTGGCCCTACAGAGCATGGCTCATAGTTTCATTGAGTTAGACAAGGCTGTGATCTAGGTGATCATTTTGGTTAGTTTTCTGTGATTGTAGTTTTCATTCTGTCTGCCCTCTGATGGATAAGGATTGCAGAAGCTTCCTGATTTTTGGAAGTCTTATCCACAGAAATCATCAAAGAAAAAGAAATAAAGAAATCCAAATTGGCAAAGAATTAAAACTGTACTCTTTGCAGGTGACATGACTATGCATAGAAAATCATAAGGATGCCTCCAGAAAACTACGTAAGCTCATCAATGAATTCAGTACAGCTTAAGGATACAAAATTAATATACAGACATATGTTACAATTCTATACACTGACAAATATTAGAAAACAAATTAATGAAATATATATCACTATGCTTTGCAGCTGAAATATTATAAATCAAGCATACTTCAGTTTTTTTTAATTGAGTTTCTTGCTTTTTTTTAAAACATTATTTATACTTGCATTAAAACTTTACACCACATATTCTCAAAAAAAAAAAAACTATTTTTTTTTTTTGCTACTCTTCCAAAATTTGACTGATCCAAATTACTGATAAGTATCTCAATTCTATTTTCAGAATATTTTTAAAAGTGTATTAAGTATAGGTTACTTATACAGTAAACAGACACTTACTTCTTGAAAGGAAAGCTATGACAAACAGTATATTAAAAATGAGACATCACTTTTCCAACCAAGTTCCATATAGTCAAAGCTATGGTTTTCCAATAATCATGTACAAATGTGAGAATGTCATAAAAAGACTGAGAGCTGAAGAATTGATGCTTTCAAATTGTGGTGCTGGAGAAGACTCTTGAGAGTCCTTTAGACTGGAAGAGATCAAGCCCATCAATTCTAAAGGAAATCAACCCTGAATATTCACTGGAAGAAGTGATGCTACAGCTGAAGCTTCAATACTTTGGCCATCTGATCCGAAGGACATTGGAAAAAAATATTGACACTGGGAAAGACTGAAGACAAAAGGAGAAGAGGGTGGCAGAGGATATAATGGTTAGATAGAGTCACCAACTGAATGGACAGGAACTTAAGCAAATTTCAGGAGATAATAAAGGACAGGAAAGCCTGGTATGCTACAGCCCATAGGGTCACAAAGAGTCAAACACAACTTACACAGCTGACCAACAACCAATACAGTAAATAAAAATTATTTTTATTAAAAAGCATAAAATGTTAAATCTCAATCAAATGTTCTTGAAATAATTAACACTATTTTATTGAAAATACTTTTATTTAGTCAATTAATTACTAAAAGATTCCCTGGCAAGTACACTGACCAATTTTTGAAGAAAAATATTATATTGAGTTCCTTTTATTTAATTATGTACTGTCAAACCAGGTAATACAAGAATAGTATTATATAATATGACAAAGTATTTCAAATGAGATTTCATTGATATTGTAAGTGAGAAAGACATTTTCTTTTTGGGAAAAGAACTTATATTTTTTCTAAAAATTAGCTGTGGCATATGTGACTTTAAAGTATTATTATAAAAGTGTGTTGTGTGGGTTGATTGATTAACTCTGAAATTATTCATTTATTCATCTACATGGATAGAGTTTAATCAAAACAATTATTAATTTCTCAGACATTTCTAGCCTTTATATTAATAAGTAGGTCTTCAATTATAGCTTCTAATTCAAGTTTAAAACTCTTGCATCTGCTTAAAAGGAAAATTACATGAATGCAAAATAAAGGTAGCTAAATTACTTCTAACTATGTACTTCATTTGGCAGGAGTTATACTCCATTTGTGAACTGGACATTTAGCATTAAGAATCTGAACGAGGTAAAGAAACCAAAGATAGGGAGGAATGCATTTGCTTAGAGGTAGAAATATATAATCTTCAGATTCTTATTTAAAATAATGGAAACTAAACAGAAAAATATTGTAAACTTTCAGATCATGCCATAAATAACATGGGGTATTTTAAATTAAATTTGTTATTGAATGACATAAAATATTTTAGCATTTACAAATGATGCATCTTCTCCTATTACCTTTTGCAGGAAAGATAGGTAAGTTAGGTAAAGTGTTAGTCACCCAATCATGTCCAACTCTTTGCGATCACATGGAAATACTTACTATATAGTTTTGTTCATCATGGGCATAGATTTAAAGGCAGTTGTTTAAACATTAATTTGCTCATAAAGTAGTTTATTGTCACTTCACTTTTCTACTTATCTAATCGTAGGTGCCTCTTCCAGTTCATATTTTCCTTACATACATATAAGGCTGATATTCAGCCACTAGAGTGAAAATAGCTACAGAACAGATGGGTTTAATCTTTAAGCCCTTTTATTCTGTTTGCAAATGCTTATTAATAATTGCAGTGAAATACAAAATTAATAATTTATGTTATGTCCAACAAAGACATTAGTTCAAGTCATTTAAGATTTAAGACAATTTGATAAATGGCTTTCTAATATACCATTTGTTGGAGAAGACTCTTGAGAGTCCCTTGGACTGCAAGGAGATCCAACCAGTCCATTCTGAAGGAGATCGGCCCTGGGATTTCTTTGGAAGGAATGATGCTAAAGCTGAAGCTCCACTACTTTGGCCACCTCATGCGAAGAGTTGACTCATTGGAAAAGACTCTGATACTGGGAGGGATTGGGGGCAGGAGGAGAAGGGGACGACAGAGAATGAGATGGCTGGATGGCATCACTGACTCGATGGGCGTGAGTCTGAGTGAACTCCGGGAGCTGGTGATGGACAGGGAGGCCTCGTGTGCTGTGATTCATGCGTCGCAAATAGTGGGACACGACTGAGCGACTGAACTGAACTGAACTGAATATACTGTGTGTTAAATTAATTCGTAATATACATAATGATGAGTAAACACTTCAGAGAATTTTAAGGATTAGAGAATATTTTAATAGACTTAATTTTGGGGAATCAAATGTTGAGATTCAGTTTGCCATCATAAGGAAAGAATAACTTATATACACCAAGTATTTATTGAGGCTACAAGTCACCTAGTAGTTTTCTCTTGTTTTAACTTCAGAGATAGGTGCTAGAGATGAGAGCAGTACCAACAGAGGTGTGGGAAAGCATGGAGGTCGCTGGGTAACCAGTGTAAGGGCAGTGGGGGCCATTGGTAGCATCTGCTTACTCTTCTAGAGAGATCTGATCCTGGCCAGGATGGGGAGCAAAAGGCCCTGGAGGCAACTTGGTGGCACTGTTGATGGAAATTGTCACAAGTGTTTGGGTTTGCACCTAGCTCTACAGTGTTAAGTATCATGATTCATTTTTTCCTTTGTAACAGATCATGAAGGATTGTGCCACTGTTACAAGGAATGCCTATGTTTCCTTGTGCAAAGTGATAACTAAGACAGGGCATAACTCATCCACTGAGAGCAGCATCAGCATGATCACAAAATTTTTCTCAAACTCAACTAATGATTTGGTAATTCTTAGCATAGCATGATAAATGACTTATACCTTACAAATTATTATACCTTATGACTATAATTTATACCACAAAGCAAGCATTTTGTGATAGTGTATTTTAGTTAAAGAATAAGAGGAAATAAATGACTTCTGGTTTTTACAATATTTTATTGTATTTGAAAGGTTTCTTGGAGACCCATAAATATGCTCTTATTTTTTTCATGTTTGTTTTTTGCTCATTTGAAAAGAAGTTACTCTCAAACTATAATTAGCATCTTTTATTTTGTTGTTAAATCTGTTAATGGCACTGGTGGTAGTGAGAAAAGGGTCAAAATGGAAGACATGGAACGTTTTTGTTGTTCTTACTACATCCCAGCTATGGAGTCAAGGTATGACTTTCACATATATTGTTAAATAAGAGCAAGCTTCATTTTTCTTTCTTTAGATACAAGTTTTTTTAAAAAAGAAACAAAACAGGCAGTGACAGCTAAGAAAGACCAGCAGATCCTAATATTACCTCTCAAAAAGAATGACAAATTAGGTAACAGGGGAATAAATTGTTGTATTCTTCAGATACACAGAAATCTTCAAAGATCCATTAAAGTAAGTCCTTTTTTAATTGGCTACATATTGCGCCTGGAATCTCAATTTATTTTTTTATTTATTAAAAAAATCTGGAAGTAATGTGAGCAAAAGTTATATCTTACTGACAATTAGTAGAAAATTGTAGCTTTTTTTTTTTTCAGTTAAATTGTAGCTGCTATTTTTTTTTTTTTTTTTTTGCTTTGCTTTGAACCACTTTCTGTCACTGTGCAGATGTGCAATTTCATTGTGTTTGGTATTCATTGTTATAAGTTTACTGCTGAGCAGATTCTAGTGACAAAATAATTATTTACTAGGTGAAAAGAAAAGTGGGATATAATGA
The DNA here is from genome assembly GCA_006410615.1 of Neotragus moschatus. Lineage (NCBI taxonomy): Eukaryota > Metazoa > Chordata > Mammalia > Artiodactyla > Bovidae > Neotragus > Neotragus moschatus. The sequence continues at coordinate 2,482,028 of SJYA01002334.1, forward strand.
GGAAAATAAAGTCCAGGGGAAAATACTATGTGACTAAGTCGGAAAAGTCAATTATGAATCTACTTTGAATAGGCAAGTTCCCTTTAGTATTATTATGAGGTTGTACTCTAAAAATGTAACTAGGGCAAACAAAGATAATGAGAGGCAATAAACATGAAAAATCATATAAACAAATATAAAACTATATGTAATTCAGCCCCTAAATACTTTCTTTTCCCCTCTGTGCACTACTGGAAAGCATATGTGATCAATTTCCCCTTCTTAATATTGATGGAACTGCCTTACAAGTGTTTTGTAAGAAAGGGTGGATTCAGAATAACACTGAGTGCTAACTGCATTGTAGACACAGTGCAACCACTATTTCAATCCATCTTTACACTGACTCAGAGCTGCCCTGGTAGCTCCGCTGGTAAAAAATCCGCCTGTAATTCAGGAGACCTGGGTTTGATCCCTGGTTGGGAAGATCCCCTGGAAAAGGGAAAGGATACCCACTCCAGTATTCTGGCTTGGAGAATTCCATGGACTGTCTAGTGCACGGGGTTGCAAAGAGTCAGACAAAACTGAGTGACTTTCACTTTAGTGACTCAGATTAGAATGAGCATTGCTGCTGCTGCTGCTGCTACGTCGCTTCAGTCGGGTCCGACTCTGTGCAACCCCATAGACAGCAGCCCACCAGGCTCCGCCATCCCTGGGATTCTCCAGGCAAGAACACTGGAGTGCGTTGCCATTTCCTTCTCCAGTGCATTAAAGTGAAGAGTGAAACTGAAGTCAATGAGTTGTGTCCAACTCTCAGCGACTCCATGGACTGCAGCCTACGAGGCTCCTCTGTCCATAGGATTTTCCAGGCAAGAGTACTGGAGTGGGGTGCCATTGCCTTCTCTGAGAATGAGCACTACTTTAACGATAACCAGTGACAGGAGTGATTAAATAAATAGGAATTAACACAGCTGGGCTTCCCTCTTGGCTCAAACAGTAAAGAATTTGCCTGCAATGTGGGAGACCTGGGTTACACTCCTAGGTTGAGTAACCCACTTCAGTATTCTTGCCTGGAGAATCCCCATGGACAGAGGTGCCTGGCAGACTACAGTGTATGGGGCTGCAAAGAGTTGGACATGACTGAGTCACTAAGTACATACAGCTAGGAAGACACAGACTTTGATGCCACTTCTATTTTAAAGCAGAGTTTAAGATAGTGTGCTACAGCAGATCTCTAGGGAAAAAATGTAGTAATACGCTGAGGGTCAGAGAAAATGTATATCTTCACCAGAGTTGAATTTCAAACACATTATGTTGGCTTACAGTTGTTTTAACTTTTTTGCATCATTTAATACTTCATCTTTCATACCCACTACATATGCTGCTATCAGAATAATAGAAATAGTGAATAGTGAATAGTAATTAATTCACTTCCCTGTCTTCTACCCCTTCATTTCCTCCCCATCTACCCGTTTATTCATTCTGGTTCATCCTTTTTCCTGGAATGTCTTTCCTGCTGTGTACATTTATTAAAATTCCTCCAGAGCTCAAAGGCCAGTTAAATCCCACAGCCTTAAAGAAGACTTTCTAGACTTGCATAAAATAAGACTTCTAATTTGAATAATTCTTTTATCTTGTCTTCATTTATTCACCTTCTTTCTCTTCAAAAGGGAGGTGGACAAATTTAATAGTTCTTTATAAAAGGTAATACTCAACCATTTGATATATTAAGTCTAGTAAATTTATCTTGGTTTTTAAATTGAATTTACATATATTAACATAATTTATTACTTAAACAATTAGATACACTGGATTTGGCATATGAAATCATCTTATATCATTTCAGTTACTAAAAATTAAAATGGCAATGTTAGCTATTTCCTAACACAATCAAATAATTTAGCAACAGTTTGGTTTTGAAACAATTTATTTCAGTGAAATGAAGGCTGTTTTATGGGCAAAATAATATTATCTCCAGTAGTATTTTCCAAACTCTGTCCCTGGTAATCCTAGGAATTCTGTGAAGCTCTTTTAGCAGCTGTATTCCCTTTTAACTAAATCAAGCTGCTCTTATTCACTTTTAAGAATATAAGATTTCCACTGGATATATTATTCCTTCTAAAGCCTAAATAAGTTAGATACATTAGTTAAAGTCAACTATGACAGCATAGATAGTTCATCAATTTATATCTGCTATCTTTATAACAACATAGTAAAATTGTTTAAGCAAGATAAAAATGAGTGAAAAATTGTTTCTAGAAACAGTCTTTGGATTATATAAACAATATGAAAGCCCAGAGGTTTAAGCCAAAGCTTTTGTAGTGTTTTTTGGGTAAAGTGGTAAAATTCAATGTGTTTTAATGTAGCATTTCCATGACATAGTGCTTTCTTTGGGACTCTTAGAAAATATGAACATTTGCTTCTTATGTATAAAATATTAATATATTGAATTTTCATATATGTAATAGCCCTTCTTTCAATGACTATCCTTGAAATTCAGGAAAGTAACATGATGAGAGTCTATTACAGCATTATCTTACTATGAAGTTCTGAATATCCAATTAAGGACAAATGCTGGAGAATTTTCCATCTATTTCAATTTATTAAATAAGAACATTTATAGGAATCAAAATCTTCAAATGAAAATGCTAACTTCTGATATACATTATCAACTAACAAATATGATTAATGATAAAGAAATCCCACATGAACTAGGAGTTTGCATATGATCTCATATGTTATATGAAACTGCTTTGTAGTGACTCCATTTTAAAGGAAGTTGCTATTGAAATTTTTTTAAAAAAGAGGTTATTGATGTTAAAAATCAGAAGGGAGAAAAAATTGACTCTGGTTTAGCAGAAACCAAAGTGACTGAAAAAAACCTATAAGACAGAAATATCTTTAGCAGATATTTGAAAAATGTAAAGTAGTAGAAATTGACATACAAACTAAATTGAATTTTAGTAGAGCTATTCTTCGTTTTGAGGGGAAAAGCAAAGCACATCAGAAAGGAACCATTAAATCTGGTCTTACTAATATACTGGCATTCAATTATTTAATCAGAAGAGAAACTCCACAGATAGACCAGGTTTCAATAAAAGTTAGAGAGCATAAGGATTATCTTCAGGATGATGTCATGGCCTCCTCATGAAAAGAAGAATCGCACATCTTCAGGGAAAAGAACTCAGAATTTTAGAGAAATAACATATTCAGAAAAGAATTTAATTGTTTAACCTTGTAAGATCCCTGCTGTATCTAAAACTGACTGGAAAAAAAAATTAAAGCAAAACATAGGAGTTATTTTTCTCTTTATAATCACCTAATATATAATTTAGATTTTCATCATGGGTAAAGAAAAACAGCTCTCTGAAATGTGAAGTGAAGACAAACATTTGCCAAAATAAACTGATAAACCACCAGATGAAGTTTCTCTTTTATAAATTCTGGGAAGATATTTTTAATATAGGAATGGTACAGGTGAGTACAGTTATCCTGCAGATTTAAATATAGAAAACAATTATATACTAGGAAAGAGACTAACTTATGATTAAAAACAGCCAAATTCTTATCAGTGTTTCCTTCTCATTTTGACCAAGCTTATACTTCATATAAACAAAATTAATTTTACTTACATAGCTACACAGAAGAGAGATATTAGTAATTTTTAAGCAAAATTACTTGACTGAATGCTAACTGATTATAAATTAAGAAACAAATTTTGTCTTAATTAAAATTAGGAACAATATAACCTTGAGGGGGTAAATATGTAATGTGTGGTAGTATGGCTCACAATAGAGAGCATTTAACTTCTTCTATTTCTTTTCTTTGAAGTATCACATTGTTTTTCAGTCTCTCAGTCATGTCCAATTCTTTGTGACCCCATGGACTGCAGCACACCACACTTCCCTGTCCATCACCATCTCCAGGAGCTTACTCAAACTCATGTCCATTGAGTCAGTGATGTCATCCAATGATCTCATCCCCTGTTATCCCCTTCTCCTCCTGCCTTCTATCTGTCCCAGAATCAGGGTCTTTTCCAATGAGTTGGCTTTTCTCATCAGATGGCCCAAGTATTTGGAGCTTCACCTTCAGCATCATTCCTCCTAATGACTATTCAGGGTTCATTACCTTTAGGATTGACTGGTTTGATCTCCATGCAGCACTAGGGACTCTCAAGAGCCTTCTCCAACACCATGGTTCATAAACATCAGTTCTTTGGTACTCAGTCTTCTGTATGTTTCAATGCTCACATTCATGCATGACTACTGATAAAACCATAGCTTTGACTAGATGAACCCTTGTTGGCAAAGTAATGTCTCTGGTTTTTTATATGCTGGCTAGGTTTGTCATAGTTTTTCTTCCAAGAAGCAAATGTCTTTTAATTTCATGGCTGCAGTCATTGTCTGCAGTGCTTTTGGAGACCAAGAAAATAGTCTTTCACTTTGCAGTGTTTCCCCATCTATATCCTATGACGTGATGGGACCAGATGCCATGGTCTTCGTTTTTTGAATGCTGAGTTTTAAACCAGCTTTTTCACTCTCCTCTTTCACCTTCATCAGCTGTCTCCTTAGGGCCGGTTTCTGCTGCCCTAAGGGTGGTGTCATCTGCATATCTGAGGTTATTGATATTTCTCTCAGCAATGTAGATTCCAGTTTGTGATTCAACCAGCCAGGCATTTCGAATGATGTACTCTACATAACTTAAATAAACAGGGTGACAATATACAACCTTGACACACTCTTTTCCCAATTTTGAACCAGTCTATATTATTCCATGTTCTGTTCTAGCTGTTGCTTCTTGACCTGCATATCGGTTTCACAGGAGGCAGGTAAGGTGGTCTGGTATTCCCATCCCTTTAAGAATTGTCCACATGACATACATTAGCATTTTTAAAACCTGTACCTAAGTCATGACGTGCTCATGTTAGCAATCTTATAAATATTTAAGTAATAATTTCATGTATATAATAAAATTAGCTTCTATTCAGTCATTTTCATAAGTGAGAAAAATTAATCATTTTCTTATTGTATTATAAGATTACTACCTACTACCTACTGACTTAAAACAACTATGATGTTTTAGCATTTCAAAGTTACTTACTTCCAAACAGTCATTACAGGACTTCATTTTTTTAACTGACATTATTGTAGCACGTGAACATTAAAAGGACTAGTGCCTATGGTAATTAGTGCGTATGATGACTGAATTGAGTTTGAAATAGTTATTGCCTACAAATATAAATTCTATGATATAAGAAGTAGGAAGAAATAATCACATTTGTCGAAAGCAGATTCAAGTTTTATCATAAGATTTCCAAAAAAAGATATTGAGAAAAAAATTGACTCTTTCTGATTAATTTGCAATAAGTCAAAAGGATGTGTAGAAATGGATAATGGATTTCCTTCAAACATTAGGATAAACACTTTTAAATATTTGCTTAAAGTTCTATGAATAAAAAGTAATTTTAGATATTTGGACATGTAATATTTCTTGCTATACTTTTACATAAAAGAAATCTTTCTGCTCTTGTTAGCACATGTAAAAAGAATATTTTAAAACTAAAATAAATGAAAATCACTCCTTTAGTTTCTAATTAGGATCATGTATTCAAATACAAGTATCCATCATTTTGTTTCATAGGCATGCACATTCATTCATTCAGTAATATTTGACCCTTTGAGACCCCATGGGCTACAGCCTGCAAGGCTCCTCTGTCCATAGACTTTTCAAAGCAAGAATACTGTAGTGAGTTGCCATTTCTTCCTCTAGGTTTGTTTCATATATGTCTTTACAAATGATGGACTAAAAGACAAAGCAGACCCTTTTACACAACACAAAACCAGAATGTAGTGATTAAATGGATCCCATAAAATATTTTCACTTACTTAGGTAGCTAAAAGAACTAAATGCATTTTAAAATGATATTTAATTAGCAACTCAACAAAGACAATCACAAGTTCCCATTAAACATTAAAGAGCACACACAAAAAATACTGAGATGAGGACTCAGATCATTATTTTCTACATGTATTTTCTGTTTTATCTCTTCCCAGACAGATATAAAGATGGAAAACTTAAATTCACTTTTGCAAATCTAGCATTAACTTGATGTGGACATAAAAATAGCATCAAAAATAAAATATAGGCAATTTTTACAAGACTGGTAATGATAAATTTTAGAGTAGTAAAGCTTCATTTTTTCTTTCTGAAATTCCAATAGTTTCATAAAATATTATGAGTGAACCAAGAAATACTAAATTCTATTTTTTTCCTTATTTTCAGTAGTTCATGTTGATTTAAAAGTACTCTGCTAGAATAATGACCAAGATGACAGAGTAGAAAGACCTTGAGCTCATCTCTTCTCATGAGCACACCAAAATCACAAATATCTGCAGAATAATTATTGATGGAAAAAATGGCAATCTGTCATAAAAGCTCTTATACAACTAAAGATATAAAGGAGAAGCTACAATGAGATAGGTAGGAAGGGCAGATGAGATATAATCAAATCCCATAATTCCTAGGAAGGTGAGCCACAAACTGGAGAATAATTCTATTTCAGAGGCTCTATCACAGGAATGGGAGTTCTGAGCCCCACATCTGGCTCCCCAGCACAGGGGTACAGTACAAGGAAGATGACCCTCTAAATAACTTGGCTTTGAAGTTCAATGACATTAGAAGCCCCACTGGATTTGGGAAAATAAAGACTTCACTCTTAAAGGGTGCATTCAAAGTCTCATGCACACTGTGATGCAGGGCAAAAGCAGTAACTTCATAGGAGCCTAGGTCCTACCTGCTGGTACTGGAGAGTTTCCTGGAGAGATGGGGCTCCAGTCTCTCACCTTGGAGTCACAGCCTCACCCAAGAGCAGAAGTCAAGTAAAGTGAAGTGAAGTCACTCAGTCGTGTCCGACTCTTTGCAACCCCATGTACTGTAGCCTACCAGGCTCCTCTGTCCACGGGATTTTCCAGGCAATAGTACTGGAGTGGATTGCCATTTCCTGGCAAAACTGGAAAAGGAGAACATTAAGGCTGCATTTTTTCACCCTGCTTACTTAATTTATATGAAGAGTACATCATGTGGAATGGCAAGCAGAGTGAATCACAAACCAGAGTCAAGATTTCTGGGAGAAATATCAATATTCTCAGATATGTATATGATACCACCCTTATGGCAGAAAGTGAAGAGGAACTAAAGAGCCTCTTGATGAAGGTGAAAGATGAGACTGAAAAGCTGGCTTAAAACTCAACATTCAAAGAACGAAGATCATGGCATCCAGGTCCATCATTTCATGCCAAATAGATGGGGGATGGGAACAGTGGCAGATTTTATTTTCTTGGGTTCCAAAATTACTGTAGATGTTGACTTTAGCCATAAAATCAAAAGATGCTTGCTCCTTGTGAGAAAAACTATGACCAACATAGACAGCATATTAAAAAGCAGAGACATTGTTTTGCAGACAAAAGTCCATCTAGTCAAAGGTATAGTTTTTCCAGTAGTAATGTGAGATTTGGACCATAAAGAGGCTGAGCACCAAAGAATTGATCCTTTTAACTGTGGTGCTGGAGAAGACTCCTGAGAGTCCTTGGATAGCAAGGAAATCAAACCAGCCAATGTTCAAAAAAATCAACCCTGAAGATTCATTGGAAGGATTGATGCTGACCAACACTTTTGCCACCTGATGGGAAGAGCTGACTCTTTGGAAAAAAACCTGACACTGGGGAGGACTAGGAGCAGGAAGAGAAGGGGGTGACTGAGGATGAGATGGTTGGATGTCATCACTGACTCAGTGGACATGAGTTTTAGTAAACTCTGGGAGATAGTGAAGGACAAGGAAGCCTGGTGTGCTGCAGTATGTGGTTGCGAAGAGTCAGATACAATTTAGCAACTCAACAACAACCACAATAACCCATGGCAATCTATAGATTCAAGATAATCCATTATCAGTTACCAATGACAGAACTAGAGCAAAAAACTTAAATTTGTATAGAAACACAAAAGATCCCCCAAAGCTAAAACAACCTGGAGAAAGAAGAACAGAGTTGGAGGAATCATGATCCCTGCCTCAAGCTATAATACAAAGCTACAGTAATCAAAACAGTATTAGTACTCAAAAACAGACACATAGATCAGTGAAACAGAATAGAAAGCACTGAAATAAACTCATTAACTTAAGGACAACTAATCTATGACAATGTAAGCAATAATACATGATGGAGAAACAACAGCCTCTTCAATAAGAGGTGTGTAGTAGACTAGACAGCTACATGTAAGAGAGTAAAACAAGAACACCCCCTCTCCCAATACACACACAGAGAAAAAACTCAAAATTCATTAAAGACCCAAAAGACTTGACATTATAAAACTCTTAAAGAAAAATATGGTCAAAAGGCTCTCTGACATAAATCACCGGACTCTTTTTCAACCTGTCTCCTAGTGTAATGGAAACAGAAGCAAAAATAAACACACAGGACCTAATAAAACCTATAAGCTTTTGCAAAGTAAAGGAAGCCATATAAGACAACCTTTAGACTTGAAGAAAATATTTGCTNATCTTTCATAGGCATGCACATTCATTCATTCAGTAATATTTGACCCTTTGAGACCCCATGGGCTACAGCCTGCAAGGCTCCTCTGTCCATAGACTTTTCAAAGCAAGAATACTGTAGTGAGTTGCCATTTCTTCCTCTAGGTTTGTTTCATATATGTCTTTACAAATGATGGACTAAAAGACAAAGCAGACCCTTTTACACAACACAAAACCAGAATGTAGTGATTAAATGGATCCCATAAAATATTTTCACTTACTTAGGTAGCTAAAAGAACTAAATGCATTTTAAAATGATATTTAATTAGCAACTCAACAAAGACAATCACAAGTTCCCATTAAACATTAAAGAGCACACACAAAAAATACTGAGATGAGGACTCAGATCATTATTTTCTACATGTATTTTCTGTTTTATCTCTTCCCAGACAGATATAAAGATGGAAAACTTAAATTCACTTTTGCAAATCTAGCATTAACTTGATGTGGACATAAAAATAGCATCAAAAATAAAATATAGGCAATTTTTACAAGACTGGTAATGATAAATTTTAGAGTAGTAAAGCTTCATTTTTTCTTTCTGAAATTCCAATAGTTTCATAAAATATTATGAGTGAACCAAGAAATACTAAATTCTATTTTTTTCCTTATTTTCAGTAGTTCATGTTGATTTAAAAGTACTCTGCTAGAATAATGACCAAGATGACAGAGTAGAAAGACCTTGAGCTCATCTCTTCTCATGAGCACACCAAAATCACAAATATCTGCAGAATAATTATTGATGGAAAAAATGGCAATCTGTCATAAAAGCTCTTATACAACTAAAGATATAAAGGAGAAGCTACAATGAGATAGGTAGGAAGGGCAGATGAGATATAATCAAATCCCATAATTCCTAGGAAGGTGAGCCACAAACTGGAGAATAATTCTATTTCAGAGGCTCTATCACAGGAATGGGAGTTCTGAGCCCCACATCTGGCTCCCCAGCACAGGGGTACAGTACAAGGAAGATGACCCTCTAAATAACTTGGCTTTGAAGTTCAATGACATTAGAAGCCCCACTGGATTTGGGAAAATAAAGACTTCACTCTTAAAGGGTGCATTCAAAGTCTCATGCACACTGTGATGCAGGGCAAAAGCAGTAACTTCATAGGAGCCTAGGTCCTACCTGCTGGTACTGGAGAGTTTCCTGGAGAGATGGGGCTCCAGTCTCTCACCTTGGAGTCACAGCCTCACCCAAGAGCAGAAGTCAAGTAAAGTGAAGTGAAGTCACTCAGTCGTGTCCGACTCTTTGCAACCCCATGTACTGTAGCCTACCAGGCTCCTCTGTCCACGGGATTTTCCAGGCAATAGTACTGGAGTGGATTGCCATTTCCTGGCAAAACTGGAAAAGGAGAACATTAAGGCTGCATTTTTTCACCCTGCTTACTTAATTTATATGAAGAGTACATCATGTGGAATGGCAAGCAGAGTGAATCACAAACCAGAGTCAAGATTTCTGGGAGAAATATCAATATTCTCAGATATGTATATGATACCACCCTTATGGCAGAAAGTGAAGAGGAACTAAAGAGCCTCTTGATGAAGGTGAAAGATGAGACTGAAAAGCTGGCTTAAAACTCAACATTCAAAGAACGAAGATCATGGCATCCAGGTCCATCATTTCATGCCAAATAGATGGGGGATGGGAACAGTGGCAGATTTTATTTTCTTGGGTTCCAAAATTACTGTAGATGTTGACTTTAGCCATAAAATCAAAAGATGCTTGCTCCTTGTGAGAAAAACTATGACCAACATAGACAGCATATTAAAAAGCAGAGACATTGTTTTGCAGACAAAAGTCCATCTAGTCAAAGGTATAGTTTTTCCAGTAGTAATGTGAGATTTGGACCATAAAGAGGCTGAGCACCAAAGAATTGATCCTTTTAACTGTGGTGCTGGAGAAGACTCCTGAGAGTCCTTGGATAGCAAGGAAATCAAACCAGCCAATGTTCAAAAAAATCAACCCTGAAGATTCATTGGAAGGATTGATGCTGACCAACACTTTTGCCACCTGATGGGAAGAGCTGACTCTTTGGAAAAAAACCTGACACTGGGGAGGACTAGGAGCAGGAAGAGAAGGGGGTGACTGAGGATGAGATGGTTGGATGTCATCACTGACTCAGTGGACATGAGTTTTAGTAAACTCTGGGAGATAGTGAAGGACAAGGAAGCCTGGTGTGCTGCAGTATGTGGTTGCGAAGAGTCAGATACAATTTAGCAACTCAACAACAACCACAATAACCCATGGCAATCTATAGATTCAAGATAATCCATTATCAGTTACCAATGACAGAACTAGAGCAAAAAACTTAAATTTGTATAGAAACACAAAAGATCCCCCAAAGCTAAAACAACCTGGAGAAAGAAGAACAGAGTTGGAGGAATCATGATCCCTGCCTCAAGCTATAATACAAAGCTACAGTAATCAAAACAGTATTAGTACTCAAAAACAGACACATAGATCAGTGAAACAGAATAGAAAGCACTGAAATAAACTCATTAACTTAAGGACAACTAATCTATGACAATGTAAGCAATAATACATGATGGAGAAACAACAGCCTCTTCAATAAGAGGTGTGTAGTAGACTAGACAGCTACATGTAAGAGAGTAAAACAAGAACACCCCCTCTCCCAATACACACACAGAGAAAAAACTCAAAATTCATTAAAGACCCAAAAGACTTGACATTATAAAACTCTTAAAGAAAAATATGGTCAAAAGGCTCTCTGACATAAATCACCGGACTCTTTTTCAACCTGTCTCCTAGTGTAATGGAAACAGAAGCAAAAATAAACACACAGGACCTAATAAAACCTATAAGCTTTTGCAAAGTAAAGGAAGCCATATAAGACAACCTTTAGACTTGAAGAAAATATTTGCTAACAATGAGACCAACAAGAGCTTAATTTCCAAAGTATACAAACAGGTCATACAGCTCAGTATCAAAAAACAGACGACTCAATCAAAAACTGCACAGAAGATCTAAATAGACATTTTTCCAAAGAAGATATATACAGATGGCCAACTGAACATGAAAATATGCTTAACATCACTAATTATTAGAGAAATGCAAACCAAAACTAATAAAATGAGGTATCACTTCACACAGGGCAGAATGGCTATCATCAAAAATCTACAAACAATCAGTAATGGAGAAAGTATGGGGAAAAAGAAATATATTCCTACACTGTTGGTGAGAATGTAAATTGTACATCCTATACAGAGAACGAAGATCATGGCATCCAGTCCCATTGCTTCATGGGAAATAGAGAAACAGTGGAAACAGTGTCAGACTTTATTTTGGGGGGCTCCAAAATCACTGCAGACGGTGACTGCAGCTATGAAATTAAAAGACTCTTACTCCTTGGAAGAAAAGTTATGAGCAACCTAGATAGCATATTCAAAAGCAGAGATATTACTTTGCCGACTAAGGTCTGTCTAGTCAAGGCTATGGTTTTTCCAGTAGTCATGTATGGATGTGAGAGTTGGACTGTAAAGAAAGCTGATCACTGAAGAATTGATGCTTTTGAACTGTGGTGTTGGAGAAGACTCTTGAGAGTCCCTTGGACTGCAAGGAGATCCAACCAGTCCATTCTGAAGGAGATCGGCCCTGGGATTTCCTTGGAAGCAATGATGCTCAAGCTGAAACTCCAGTACTTTGGCCACCTCATGGGAAGAGTTGACTCACTGGAAAAGACTCTGATGCTGGGAGGGATTGGGGGCAGGAGGAGAAGGGGACGACAGAGGATGAGATGGCTGGATGGCATCACTGACTCGATGGGCATGAGTCTGAGTGAACTCTGGGAGTTGGTGATGGACAGGGAGGTCTGGCATACTGAGATTCATGGGGTCGCAAAGAGTTGGACACGACTGAGTGACTGAACTGAACTGAACTGAACTGAACTGATACAGAGACGAGTATGGAGGTTTTTAAAATCACTAAAAATAGACCTACCATATGATCCTACTCTTGGGCATATATCCAGAGAAAATAATAATTCCAAAAGATATATTCACTGTTTAGAATAGCCAAGACATGGAAGCAACCCAGATGTTTATCAACAGATGAATGGATTACTCATCCATAAAAAGGAACCCATTTGAGTCAGTTCTGATGAGGTGGATGAACCTACAACCTATGATACAGACTGAAGTTAGTCAGAAAGGGAAAGATAAATATATCATATTCTAACACACATATATGGAATCTAGAAAAATGGTTCTGAGGAATTTATTTACTAAGCAGCACTGGAGAAACAGACCTAGAGAATAGACTTATGCACATGGGGAGAGGAGAGGAGAGGGTGAGATGTATGGAAAGAGTAACATGGAAACTTACATTACCATATGTAAAATAGATAGCCAACGGGAATTTGCTATATGGCTCAGGAAACTCAGANAGAGTCAGACACGACTGAGCGACTGAACTGAACTGAACTGAACTGATAGTTGATTTACAACTTTTCAGGTGTAAATCAAAGTGAGTCAGTTATATATATAACATTTTATATATAATATACTATATATATGCATGTACACACTCGTATATTCTCACATATATTCTTTTCCATGATAGGTTATCACAAGATACTGAGCAGAGTTTCCTGTGCTATATGGTAGGTCCTTGTCAGTTATCTATTTTGTGTGTAGTAGTGTGTATCTGTTAATCCCAAATTTCTAATATATCCCTCCTCGCTTCCCCTTTGGTAACCATGAGTTTGCTTTCTATGTCTCTGAGCCTGTTTTGTAAAAAGTTCACTTGTATCATTTTCTTTAGATTCCATATATAAGTGATATGATATGGTATTTGTGTTTCTCTCTCTGACATTTCACTTAGTATGATGATCTGCAGTTTCATCCTTGCTGTGGCAAATGGCATTACTTTGTTATTTTTATGGGTGAGTAATATTTCATTGCATGTTTGTACCAGATCTTCATTGTCGATTCATCTGTTGATAGATATTTAGGGTGTGCCCAGGTCTTGGCCATTGAAAATAGTGTTTCTATGAACATTGGGGCTTGTGCATCTTTCTGAATTAGAGTTTTGTCTAGATACATGCCCAGGAGGGGAATTGTTGGATCATATGGTAGCTCTATTTTTAGTTTTTTAAGGAATATTCATAATGTTCTCCATAGTGGCTGTACAAGTCTACACTCCCACCAACAGTGTAGGAGGGTTTCCTTTTCTCCACACTCTCTCCAGTATTTATTATTTGCAGCCATTCAGACTAGTATGAGGTGATACCTCATTGTTATATCTTCTTTTTTTTTTCCCAAAGTGTGTCCTATAAGTATTTGATCCTCCAGATGCTCTGTGAAAAACAAAAGATTCTATATTCAAATTGGTGTGGGAAGGGCTATGAACTTAACTTGGAAATTTTCATGACTCATTCAGGAAAGCTTGACACATCCTTTTGTAAAGAAACTTGTTTAACATTATTTATTACTCCACCCAGAACATCTCAGAATTTATTTGATCATGGAATATCTTTTTATGTAAAAATAAAAAATTTTAAACTAATTCTATTACCACTCAGTAGAGCTGTAGCTATACCTTTTGCCATGTAGCTCTGGGATGCATTTCTACTCTGACTGTGAACTTGGCTGTGTGATTTGGCCCATGGAATGTGAGCTAAGATAGAGCACACAGAAGCTTTAAAATGGTCGCTGGTAACTATTTCATCTTCCATATTTGTGATAAAGATACGCCAAGTGTACCCAGGTAGAAAATTATATACTTGTAGCACAGCTGAGTCACACTGTTTATCCCAGCTGAAACCACACAAGATCACTCAAAAAAACAGCCAGTGCTCTTTATGAAACTGAGCCCAGGCAAGACCAGAAGAACCACTCAGTAGGACTTCAGACGTATCAGTTAAACATAGCAAACACTGTCTTCCAACAAGACAAGAGAAGACTCAACACATGGACATCACCAGATGGTCAACACCAAAATCAGATTGCTTTTATTCTTTGCAGCCAAAGATGGAGAAGCTCCATACAGTCAGCAAAAACAAGACTGGGAGCAGACTGCGGCTCAGGTCATGAATTTCTTATTGACAAATTCAAACTGAAATTGAAGAAAGTGGAGAAAACCACTAGACCATTAAGGTATGACCTAAATCAAATCCCTTATGAATATACAGTGGAAGTGAGAAATAGATTTAAGGAACTAGATCTGATAGTGAGCCTGATGAACTATGGACAGAGGTTCATGATATTGTACAGGAGACAAGAATCAAGACCATACCCAAGAAAAAGAAATGAAAAAAAGCAAAATGGCTATCTAAGGAGGCCTTACAATAACTGTGAAGAGAAGGGAAGTGAAAAGCAAAGGAGAAAAGGAAAGATATACCCATTTGAGAAAGCCGTCCTCAGTGATCAGTGCAAGGAAATAGAGGAAAACAATCAAATAGGAAAGACTAGAGATCTCTTCAAGAAAATTAGAGATACCAAGGGAACATTTCATGCAAAGATGGGNCAGTAGTCATGTATGGATGTGAGAGTTGGACTGTAAAGAAAGCTGATCACTGAAGAATTGATGCTTTTGAACTGTGGTGTTGGAGAAGACTCTTGAGAGTCCCTTGGACTGCAAGGAGATCCAACCAGTCCATTCTGAAGGAGATCGGCCCTGGGATTTCCTTGGAAGCAATGATGCTCAAGCTGAAACTCCAGTACTTTGGCCACCTCATGGGAAGAGTTGACTCACTGGAAAAGACTCTGATGCTGGGAGGGATTGGGGGCAGGAGGAGAAGGGGACGACAGAGGATGAGATGGCTGGATGGCATCACTGACTCGATGGGCATGAGTCTGAGTGAACTCTGGGAGTTGGTGATGGACAGGGAGGTCTGGCATACTGAGATTCATGGGGTCGCAAAGAGTTGGACACGACTGAGTGACTGAACTGAACTGAACTGAACTGAACTGATACAGAGACGAGTATGGAGGTTTTTAAAATCACTAAAAATAGACCTACCATATGATCCTACTCTTGGGCATATATCCAGAGAAAATAATAATTCCAAAAGATATATTCACTGTTTAGAATAGCCAAGACATGGAAGCAACCCAGATGTTTATCAACAGATGAATGGATTACTCATCCATAAAAAGGAACCCATTTGAGTCAGTTCTGATGAGGTGGATGAACCTACAACCTATGATACAGACTGAAGTTAGTCAGAAAGGGAAAGATAAATATATCATATTCTAACACACATATATGGAATCTAGAAAAATGGTTCTGAGGAATTTATTTACTAAGCAGCACTGGAGAAACAGACCTAGAGAATAGACTTATGCACATGGGGAGAGGAGAGGAGAGGGTGAGATGTATGGAAAGAGTAACATGGAAACTTACATTACCATATGTAAAATAGATAGCCAACGGGAATTTGCTATATGGCTCAGGAAACTCAGACAGGGGCTCTATATCAATCTAGAGTGGTGGGATGGGGAGGGAGATAGGAAGGAGGTTCAAAAAGAGGGGATATATATATATACCTATGGCTGATTCAAGAACACATTCAAAAAATGTGTTCTTAACAAGATTAGCAACAACATAAAGATGCTCACTATCTCCAATAATATTTGATAAATAGGTGTTAGCCAATAAAATTTCAAGAAAATTAGAAGTATAAAATTGAAACAAAAGCAAACTATATTTATAGAAGACTTAATAGTATACCTATAAATACCTAGAGTCAATGACAACCTTAACTACAAATAATTCAGCAAGATAGCAAGATGGAAAATTCTCATGCAAAATATAAGTGCATTTATGAACACAAATAAAAACTTAGAAGATACAATGGAAGAAAAAATACCATTTATAATAACAAAAAAGAGGAAGTATAAATGGAATAAGCTTAGAAGTAAATGCTAAAACTGCTGTGAATAAAACTATAAAATATTCTTAGAAGTCACAACCAACCCTAAACTAATATAAAACTGGGCCTTGACTTTATTTAGGAAATCTTAACTGCATCGTAATGCCAATCCTCCCTTTGTTAATGTGTAAGCTTAATGTGATCTCTATGACCTGTTTCATGGTACTAGACACGAACGCTGAAGTCCATAAGGGAAATAAGCACATTAGAGTAGCTAGGCAAACATGCGAAAAAAGAGCTCAGGAGGAGATCAGGCCTTTCAGCACACTGGGAAGGCCCTATAATTAAAACTCCATAGTACTAAGGGAAACAAAAAGGGCATGAAAGAAATTCCAGGACTATGTGCAGAAATACATGTACATTATAAAAGTAATATCAATTCATTGAAACAAAGTTAGTCTTTGTAGTAAATGGTGTTGGATGAATGAATAAACATCTGGAAAAAGATGAAAACAGATTCAGTTCACATTTCATAGATAAATAAGAATAAACTCTGTGTTTACAAAGATCTTAAAGAGATATTTGGAAATTATATAGTAAAACATAAAGTACTTACAAAAGGCAAAAATAAATCATTGGTTAATCCCACTATAATCTGGGCATAAGATCTTCTAATTATGATAAATTCAGATGGGATAAAAAGAAATATAACTGGTTATATAAATTATATTTGGTTATATCAAAAACTTATACAAGGCAAAACAATTTAAATAAATTTAAAGACAAATGACAAACTAGAAAAAGATGTTTGTGGCTTTTAGCACAGGTAAGGGCTAATGTGGGGCTTCCCAAGGTGGCTCAGTGGCAAAGAACTGACCCGCTAATTTAGAAGACATCAGCCTGCCAATGCAGGACTCATAGTTTGATCCTTGGGTCAGGAAGATCCCCTGGAGGAGGGCGTAGCAACCAACTCCAGTCTTGTTGCCTGGAGAATCACCTCAGCAGAGGAACCTAGTGGGCTACAGTCCATGGAGTTGTAAATAGTCGGACAAGACTAAGTGAATGAACAACAAGAAGGGCTAATGTCCCTAACATAGGAAGAACTTTTTAAAGTCAATGGGAAAGACAAAATATCACATATAAATACTAACAAATGATACAAACAATTCAAACTAAGAAATATAAAGCTGACCTAAACATGAAAATATATTCAGCTTTATTCATCATAAGATACATGCAAGTTAAAACTGTCATCCATAACATTCTTTACCCATTGAAAGTGAAAGTCACTTAGTTGTGTCGGAACTCTTTGTGACACCATGGACTATACAGTCCATGGAATTCTCCAGGCCAGAATATTGAAATGAGTAGCTTCTCCCTTCTCCAGGGGATCTTCCCAACCAGGATTCAAACCCAGGTCTCCCGTACTGCAGGCAGATTCTTTACCAACTGAGCTATCAGGGTACCCATTAGATGGCAAAATTGTAAAACTTGACAATCCAGCTGTTCAGAGAGTCTAGAATAGAAGAGGCAATCTCACCAACTGTTTGTGGAAATGCAGAATAATGGAATTTATATGTAAAGTAATTTGTTTTTGAGGATAATTTTTTAAAAAATACTTAACTGTGTAAACAATGCATTACTCTTTTAGTGTTAATGTAGCAAAACAGCACAGCTTGAGTGACTAAAGAGATATTTATTTTCTGGCATTTCTGGAGGCTAAAAGTCCAAGATCAAGGTGCTGGTAGGTTTGATTTTTCCCAAGCCCTCTCAACTTTGCTTACAGAAGGCCACCTTCTCATTATATCCCCTCAATACCTCGCCTCTCTCTGTGCCAACATCCATATGTCCCTTTGCCCTCCAAATTTCCTCTTATTGTCCAATAAAGACAAGTCATATTGGATTAGGGCCTCCCCTAATGGCTTCATTTAACCACTTCTTCAAAAGCTATGTCTGCATATATAGTCACATCCAGAGGCACTGAGGATGGAGCTTCAATAAATGAGGAAAGTTAGGCAAAGTGAAGTCGTTCAGTTGTGTCCGACTGCAATGCCATGGACTATAGCCTATCAGGCTCCTCCGTCCATGGGATTTTCCAGGCAAGCGTACTGGAGTGGGTTGCCATTTCCTTCTCCAATATATGAGGAGTGATCTCTGTAAATAATACAGTGACTGTTAGGTGAAGTTGGCAAGCACCAATACAAAATGCAAAATGTATAAGACCATATATTATATACTAACTTTTGTGTAAGAAAAATGGGAAATACATAGCGTGTTAATATAAAGATAACACACACATAAATATACATATGTGATCATTACCTAAGGAGCTGCAGGAAGGATAAAGGAGAAAATAATGGCATTGAATACCTACAAAAGGTGGAAGGAAGAGACAGGTATAAGACAAGGAGGAGGAGAAGAAAAAGAAAAAACAAAAGAAAGAGAGAATTCTAAGTAATCCACGAACACAAAATGGGAAGCCACAAATCAATCTTCAACATGTTTTAGAAATGGTGCTTCTGTAGTCATATAGGTCAAGCAACTCTGAGAATATTTCAGAGGTTTCATAGGGTTGATCTAATAAGTAAATGTGTTGGCCTTGTCAGGAGTCAGGTTTTCATTGAAGAAGACACATATGCATATGGAAAGGGGAAAGCAAAAAAGAACTTTATGAGAATAGAGTAGAATTGGTGGTTATAAGCATGAACTCGTGGCTTCTAAAATGTGTGTGTGTGTGTACATGTGTATACATTTATATATGTACACATAGGCATATATATGTTTGTCTGTTTATATGCATGTGTATACGCACATGCACTTTCTTTCTTAAGAAGCCCAGAAACAGATATTTCAGTTACAATGAGTACACCTGTACCCCAGTCTTGTTTCTGATATCATTCCTTAAAGAGAAATCAGGGCTTCTTAGAGAAGTAGCTGATTCCAGAGTTAGAGCAAAGCAGAGACAAAATAAATATGAAATGTCTTGCTATTCCAGAAAGCAAAAACATAAATGATGGGGCTTTTGTAAGAAAAATATAACTACTTCAAAGGTGCCAGATATGGGACAATTTGACCCAGAAAACAATCGATTATAAACACTTGAATAATAAAGAATCCATGAACCCAAACCAATGGGAAATTCACAAATGAGCATGAAAGGAAGACTCTGTCTTACAGTTGGAAGGCTGAGTACTTCTTGATAAAAACGGAGGAACTGCTGGAGTTGCAATATGATCCTTTTTGCAGCCATCACAGTAAAGATTGATTCAGAAAGGAATCATAGTCATCAATAATTGAAAACTGGAGGAGGAGGGATTTGATGAAAAATATGATATCTGCATATGCTTAAAATATAAGACAATATATAGAAGGAAGTATACATATAGTATATATGACTAATTAATTAAAATTAACATCACTCCTGAGCAGCAGGTGGATATCGCGTGCTTCTTAAAGTGATGGATTGAGAGGCACAATGTCCCTCAGACATCCAATAAAACCAAAATCAAAATGAAGAATTTCTAAGGATGGGGGTGGAGAGAACTATACTCTGAAAATATCAAAATGCCAAAAACAAAGCAACAAAACAAAGGCTGTGGAAATATCCCAGGTTAAAGCTCACTAGAGATAGGTAGACTTAATGTGACATGTGATTTGGACTGAATATTACACTGGAGGGGAGGAAAGTGCATTGTTGTGTCAGTAAGCAAAATCAGAATATGAGGTAGATTAAAGTAATATATCAAAGCTAAACACACTGAAATTATTTAACTGCTGCACACTATAATTATCTAAGAGAATGTTCTTATTTTTAGGAAATGGATGCTAAGGCAGGTGGATACAGAGAAGAGAGATGCATACCAGGAAAGAATGAGTGAGCAAAATAATAAATTATCAAACAGATCAAATGCTAATAATAAATAAATCTGAGTAAGGGGTATACAGGAGTCCTTTGTACTGCTTTCTTCTATTTAAAATTATTTCCAACTAAAGTGTTTTAAAATATGCCTTGAATTAGACAGAGGATGACAGAAGACATAGGGATGATGAGGAAGTAAGCTCTTTTTAGTGAACATAAAAAAGATTAAATGTATCCAGAGTACATATTTCAATGCTATTCATGCTATTCAAGAATTTTTAGGAAAATTGAAAGTATAAAGGTTCTCAGTCCATTCTGAAGGAGATCAACCCTGGGATTTCTTTGGAAGGACTAATGCTAAAGCTGAAGCTCCAGTACTTTGGCCACCTCATGTGAAGAGTTGACTTATTGGAAAAGACTCTGATGCTGGGAGGGACTGGGGGCAGGAGGAGAAGGGGACGACAGAGGATGAGATGGCTGGATGGCATCACTGACTCGATGGATGTGAGTCTGAGTGAACTCTGGGAGTTGGTGATGGACAAGGAGGCCTGGCGTGCTGCAATTCATGGGTTCGCAAAGAGTTGGACACGACTGAGCAACTGAACTGGACTGAACTGAACTGAAAGGTTCTGGCCCTTTCCTCCTCAACTATTTCCTGCTTAATTCTCTGCCTCCTCAGTTTGGATACATCTAAAAAAAACTGTTTCATTTTATAGAACAGAAAATTAGCTCCAAAGAAACAAAATAACTTCTTCTTAGCTCACTTGAGGTTTTTCCTGAGAAGTTTAGCTTGAAAATTTAGTCTTAACTATTGATTATAAAGTGATTATAAGGCATTTTTGTTATCTGAAATCCTCCTCTCTAAATTAAAATATTAGGCTGATAAAACCTCAGCTATCTTCAAGAAAAGCTAATTCAAGTTTCACTTATTTTCTCAATCATTCAATAATTCTGTATATGTAGAAATTTTGTGCTTCTAATGATTTTAGATTAAAAAATAAAATAGCTTTGCTTTCTGCTTACATTTTAAATAGAAAGTAAAATTCACTCTTTCGAAGGTTATTTGTTGGAAATAATATTGGATTTCACTTGATACAGGTAGGGCATGTCTTGAACTCCATTATTTAAGCATATTTCCCATTGTACAATTTTGCCATTAAAATGTCATGACTTTTAAAATTAATTTAGCTTGAAAAGTGAAAGTTTAGTTGCTCAGTAGTGTCTGACTCTTTGTGACCCCATTGACTGTAGTCTACCAAGCTTCTCTGTCCATGGGATTTTCCAGGCAAGAGTACTAGAGTGGGTGGCCATTTCTTTTTCCAGAGGATCTTCCTGATCCAGGGAATGAACCTGGGTCTTCCACATTGTAGGCAGGCGCTTTACTGTCTGAGCCACCACAGAAGTCCTGGTGGACTTAGCTTAGAACTTACTAAAATTTGGTATCAACAAATGGTATAGAAACAAATGAAGTTTCAGTGTAACAGAATTTTATGAAAACTGGTATCTTAATTCTTCATTCAAATAAATGGGCTTTTTATTAATAACATATAGAATTTTGCTTTATGCATTTCGTCTCTAAATTATGTTTTATTTTGCAAGATGACGATCTTTAGATCAACTTAATAGAATATCTGAGTGATATTTACCTGAATTTTTCATATGTTCTTGGGATAATTATTTTATAGAAGTGATCATTAAATTGGCCTTGAAAGAATTAATGGAGTTTAATTTTCCTTAGCAGTTTATTCTGGTTATGAAAGTCTGATTAAGTGTTTAAGAATAAAATAAATCAAGGAGATAGTCTAGTCTTTTATAATTCCTATTAATTACCCACCTGTGGACTGTCAGTTCTATAATAAATAGTTCCTCCCAAATTTTAAAACCATAAAATTATTACCATCCAGGAAATGCCAATGCAATAAAAGTAAAATTTTAATTATTTTAATGTTTTAAATGTGCCTTCAATTAAAACCTGAGAATTAATAGCTAGCAAAATCATGGGCATTAAAAAATGTAATATATAATGGTAGAAATTAAAGCAATAATTTGCAATATATGCTGATTACTCAGGTTTCACACAAAAAGCTTGTGAAAGGATTTTGACTTTACACAAAAAGCTTTTCAAAATACTTTGATCTTTGTTATGAACTGAATGTTTGTGCAGGTGTGCTAAGTCGCTTCAGTCATGTCCAAGTCGTTGTGACCCTATGGCCTATAACATGCCAGGCTCTTCTGTCCATGGGATTCTCCACGGGAGGATACTGGAGTGGGGTGCCATGCCTTCCTCCAGGGGATCTTTCCAACCTAGGGACCAAACCAGGTTCTCTTGTATCTTCTGCACTGGCAGGCAGGTTCTCCACCACTATTGCCACCGTCCTGCCACAAAATTCCAAGGTGGAAGCCCAATGTGATGGCATTTGGAGATTTGACCTTTGGGAGGTATTTAGGGTTAGATTAAATTATGAGAGTGCAACATTTATAATGAGATTTGTGACCTTAAAAAATTGGGAGAGAGACTTCTCTCTCTCCCTGTACGTGTGCACTGAAAAATAGCTACATGAAGATGTGAACACATAGGGAAAATGGACTACCTACAAGCCAGGAAAATTGCTCTCACCAGGAACCAAATCAGCTGGAAACTTGACCCTGCACTTCCAAGTCTGCAGAATTGTGAGAAAAAGTTTTGCTGCCTAAACCCTTCTGTCTATTTTGTTATGGCAACTAAGCAGACTATGACAATTTCATGCAAAAACTTGTGGAAATATTCTGCCTTAAGTTCAAATAAAAGTTTCATTGAATACTTTGTTTTTTCTTTTATTAAATTTGATGCACAAAGAATTCTTAGAAAGTTATATTTATTAATGGCCTATATACTTGTATTATAATGTTATAATTAAGTAGATAAATATAGCTCCTTGCCCCTGCAGGAGACAGTGAATGCAAATCATGGAAATCAATTCACACAGTAATAAATTCTAAGGACAAAAATGAAGGAAGATGAGAAACTAGAGAATGGCTTTGATGAGGGGGTAGGCCACTTTGAAGGTGGGTTAGGAAAAGACTCTATAAAATAGTAGTGATTAAACAAAAGTTTGACTAATAAAATGTAGGAAGCCCCATGTTAATATGAGGAAACAGCCTTACAGAATGGGGAAGTGCCAAGGGCTCAGCCTCCAGGAGTTTCTGCCACCTGTGATTTCAGAGATTCAAACATTTTTGATCTGGTATTGGGGTTTATTGTTTTGGGGAATGCAAATAACATTTTTTAAATATTAATCTTTACTTCAATTACCTCAGTTTGTCCTCATGTCCATGTTCAGTTCAGTTTAGTTCAGTCGCTCAGTTGTGTCTGACTCTTTGCAACCCCGTGAACTGTAGCACGCCAGGCCTCCCCGTCCATCACCAATTCCCGGAGTTCACCCAAATCCATGTCCATTGAGTCAGTCATGCCATCCAGCCATCTTATCCTCTGTCATCCCCTTCTCTTCCTGCCCCCAGTTCCTTCCAGCATCAGAGTCTTTTCCAATGAGTCAGCTGTTCACATCAGCTGGCCAAAGTATTGCAGTTTCAGCTTCAACATCAGTCCTTCCAATGAACACACAGGACTGATCTCCTTTAGGATGGATATGTAAGGTAATTAAATCCTTATTCCCTTTAAAGATGAAGACTCCTGAGCTATTGTGCCAGGACCCCTCAGGGGTAACCCCCACAGGGGTAACAAGAACAGGACACCAGCCTTGCCCCACCCCAGGCTTGCCATCAGCCTGATTTCTCTGGGGCACATTGTCCTCCACACGCGGCATACTGAGTAACTGTACAGACAACTTTCACTTTCTAAGAAAATTAATTATTTTCATTTTAAGAATTAATGCAAACATTTTGACATAATGTGAGAAATTCTAGGCATTGAAAAATTATAAATGAGTCACAAAATATCTTAAGTACAGACACAGTATATGTATTATGTAATATGTGTTAAGGTAAAATAGTTCAACAAATTGTTTTGATTAAGGTGGCTATAAGATAGTATTACTCTTTTGTATCTGAAATTATATTCAAGATAAAATGAACATGGTATTTTGATGAAAAATGCCATCATTGTCCAATTGAAAAAATATTTTTTTCCTTCATTTAAACACCTCTATGAAATAACAAGACAAGTGATTTCTGTGACATGAGTAAGTTTCTCTGACAAATGCTTGAATTGTTTTGAAAAAATATTGCTATAAAATATATTATTTACTATTATTAGTATTATTATTGGTGCCACTGATATTATAAAATATTTACTATTTAATACATAATTTTATGGCCATTCCAAGATGTACTAGACAGGTTACAAGGAATTTTGCTACTTAAGGAATTATCTGTAAGTTATAACTCACAGAGGACTTAACTAATTTGTATTCAGATGCTTAGCATATAATTTTAGCTAAGAAAACCTTAGCTGTTCTTGATTTCAGTAGTGATTAAAAATATTCTGTGGAATGGTCAATAAAAAATTTTAAAACAACTAGATCTTATTCTCTAGATTAAAACCAAGACATTGTGTGCAGCAATAACTTTTCTGAAAATTTAATTTTCGTAAAGATACATGTTTAATCCCATAAATATATAATCACATAGGGAAAACTCTAGAACTAACTATACTATAGTTGTCAGGTATGATTTTCTCAATGTTTTCATCATTTGCTTCAAACCATAGATTTCAAAGAAATTGCACATACATGATCTTTGATCCTTATAATAATCTTTTGCTATGAACAAGGTAAACATGTAAGCTTATGAAATGCCAATGGACTTTTCATGCTTCCCTTTTAGCATTCAGGAGAGAAAGTAAATATAGATTTTTTTTTAATGAATATAAGACACCTAAACTTTTGTTTTATTCCAGATTTAGCTTTGTAATCAACCATTAGCATTTAAATCATTAAGAAAACATCTAAAAATGATACAGCTGAACCTATTTGCCGAGCAGAAATAGAGACAAAAATGTAGAGAAGAAATGCATGACATCAAGGTGGGGAAGACCATGTAGTGGGATAAATTGAGAGATTGGGAATGACAGATATACACTACTATATACAAAGTAGATAACCAGTGACAGCCCACTATACAGCACAGGGAATTCTACTAAGTGCTCTGCAGTGAACCTAATGGGAAGAAATTAAAAAAAAAAAAAGAGGGGATATTTGTATATGTATGACTGATTCATTTTGCTGTTCAGCAGAAACAACTTTGTAAAGCAGCTGTACTCCAATAACATTTTTTTAAAAAAAGAAAACACCTAACTTTTTACAGGGTCAGAAGGGAAGTTGTTTACAGAGTAGACTTTGGCCAGTTTCTCAGATTGGAAAAAGAAGTAAACTAGATCATTTATTTTCACTTCTTTAAACAATCAATACCTGATCTCACCCTCTTTATTAAGCAGCATTGACTATTACATCTGAACATCAAATTCATGTAGCACCTTCCCTGATGAATTTTATCCTTGCTTACCTTATCAAAGTCCTGTGTTTCCCTATAGGTACTCTCAAAGGTCTCTCAGGGAGTTACTGAGCTTTTACAATATATTAAAGCAGTTCATGTTCCACTGCATGTGCCATTAATTCTAGAAGATGAAAGTTCTTATCTGCTAAGTATTTGGCTAGAGAAAAACATCATTCATTCATGACAAACAAACTCATTTTAAGATGCAAGATATTTTCTTTAATTGTCTATGTTCGCATAGATTATGACAAATTATTTTTTGTGGCTTATTTTGCCTTTTAAATTTAGCCAGAAATCTGAAGATATGGAGAAAGATATTATTATCCTAACAGAACATCAGTTCAGTTCAGTTCAGTTACTCAGTTGTGTCCGATTCTTTGTGACTCCATGGACTGCAGCATGCCAGGCTTTTCTGTCCATCACCAGCTCCTGGAATTTACTCAAACTCATGTCCTTTGAGTCGGTGATGCCATACAACCATCTCATCCTCTGTCATCCTCTTCTCCTCCCACCTTCAATCTTTCCCAGCATCAGGGTCTTTTCCAATGAGTCAGTTCTTCACATCAGGTGGTCAAAGTATTGGAGTTTCAGCTTCAGCATTAGTCCTTCCAATGAATATTTGGGACTGATTTCCTTTAGGACTGACTGGTTTGATCTCCTAGTACTCCAAGGGACCCCCAAAAGTCTTCTCTTACACCACAGTTCAAAAGCATTAGTTCTTCAGTGCTCATCTTTCTTTATTCAAAGTTAAGAAAACATTTTTTGGTGATGCAGAGTAAGGAACCCACTCAAAGCTTAGTATATTTCTTTTAAAAGTTCCTCTAACATATGTGTGAGCCAGTTGGGACTCAGCTAGTACGGGCTGGACTTGAGACTGACTTTGCTTCAGGTTGTGAATGTTGGTATGACTCTATTCTTCATTTAAGTCTGAGGGGCAACTATGCTGCTGGGTTTCTGTTTTTTTTTTTTCCTTGTGTAAAAAGGACATTTTTTTTAAATCTTATGGCAAGCTGAAATACCTAAGTCTTAAGGTCTGTTCTCATTTTACCTGTATGCCGTCTCCAAAAGAAGCCACATAACCAAGCCCATGTCAAGGAGGAAGTGAACATATGTCCATTAGGAGGCCATGGCAAAGAAGTGGATGCAGGTAATAGCTAAGACTTGGAAACAACCTAAGTTTCCATCAGTGGATAAATGGATAAGGGAGATATGGTATATACATGCAATGGAATATTATTCATCCATCAAAAGGAATGAAATTCTGCCATTGCAACAACATAGATGTACCTAGAGGATATTATGCTCAGGGAAATAACTCAGATATAAAGGCAAATACTGTATAATATCAGTTACAAATGTAATCTAAAAAGGCCAACTCCCAGAAACAGAGAGAAGAAAGGGGATTACCAGAGGATATGGGGTGGAGGGAGTAGGGAGATATTGGTAAGTGGGTTCAAATTTCCAGTTATGAATAAATTCTGAAGAGCTAATGTAAAGCATATAGATTATAATTAATAATACTATTTCATATATTTGAAAGTTGCTAAGAGAATGTATCTGAAATGTTTTCACCACAAAAAATGAAGTAGTAATTCTGTGATGTGATGCAGGTGTTAGGCAGTGTTATTATGGTAATCATTTTGCAATAAGTAAGTATATTGAATCAACATGTTGTACGTCTTAAACTATGCAATGTTATATGTCAATTATATCTCAATAAAATTGGGAAAAAATAAAATAAAAACAGAAAAAAGTAATTGTCACACATACACAAAGATATAGATGTCAAGACAGGTGAACAACCAGTGCCAATTATTTAATTGTTGACAAAAATATTTGACTATACTTAGTGTATACTGCTAATAAGAGGTGAAAACACCAGTATTCAAGTTGAATTTACCATGAAATATTATGTTCAGATATATTTAGACTTTTTCTTTATTCTACACAATACATAATGAAATAGCTTAAACTATAACAGTATTTTATTGTTCTTCAACAAATAAATATCAAATAAAAACTCTGATTAAAACAAATACCATAAACTCTGATTATAAAAATATTAAATTTATTTAAATCTTGCTACTTACTAACAACTATGCTAAAATCTTTCTGAGAAGTTAATTTAACTTTCATTAAAAAAAGCATGAGGTAGTTATGATTATTCCAAATTTGTGGAGGAAAAAAATTTAAGGTAGAAAGTTTAAGTACTGTGTTCAGGATCAAAGATATGATTTAAACCCACACACTCTAGACTCACGAAGCATACATTCTTATAAATGCGATTAATAATTTGCCTACAAGTAAGTACTATTTGACTTTAAGTACTTCTAAACTAATGGCAAATATAAAAAATAGATTAAAATAGCAATGTGCTCAGAAAAATTCAAGAAAAATATTTTGAGAAAAGCAAGAAAAATGCTTTCCAATAATCAGTCTATTATAATAGTAATCAGAAATTGCTATTAAGAATTCTAGAATAGTTTCATTCCCTGATCGAAAATCAACGTGGCATTCCTTTTAAAATTCATCTGATATATTTTTATTGTGTTTAGGCATCTATTAAAAAGAGATAGAAGTAGCATACAGCTGTTAAAGTACATAGTTAATAGGTGTAAAATACCTTGACTTGTTTGCATTTCATAAGTTCATAGCAATACTAATGCATAGCATTTCTAAAAATATATTTATTTAATATTGATTTTCATTTTGTATTCATGGGGTCGCAAAGAGTTGGACACGACTGAGCGACTGAACTGAACTGATGTATTTTGTATTCTACCTGCAGATAAATTTGCTATTAAATTGGATCATATAGTTTACCACAGAAAAAAAAATACATAAAACACTCAAAACACTCTATTACATCTTGCCACCCTCAAAGGACACAGCAACATCCCATAGTAAGACTGAGTATTTTTGCAGAGGTATAGGAAAACTAAGGAAACGTTAAATCTAAATGTCCTGTGGATTCATTCACACAGGAATGTGAGCTATTGGAGTACGTGGACTAATGGACATATTTAAAAGGCAATGGCACCCCACTCCAGTACTCTTGCCTGGAAAATCCCACAGACGGAGGAGCCTGGTAGGCTGCAGTCCATGGGATCACTAAGAGTTGGACACGACTGAGCGACTTCACTTTCACTTTTCACTTTCATGCATTGGAGAAGGAAATGGTGACCCGCTCCAGTGTTCTTGCCTGGAGAATCCCAGGGACGGGGGAGCCTGGTGGGCTGCCGTCTATGGGGTTGCACAGAGTCGGACACGACTGAAGAGACTTAGCAGCAGCAGCAGCACATCAAATTAGCTTGAACAATTTCCAGGGACAAGTATTTGCTAACACACTCAATGTGTGGAGCTAATTTTGGTATGAATTCTATTTTGAATTCAGAATTTTTCATGTCCTTACATCTGTCAAAAAAAAAAAAAAAAGTCTTAATTCTCCTAGAGTAGGCTCCAAACCTTCAGTGAAGGTTCTTCAAATTTATGACTGCCATGACAAGTCCTGCTCTGAGAGTCTACCTACTCAATGAGGGCTTTGTGATGTCATTGAGTACACCTGCGCCTTCTAGTCACATAATAGCCTGCCAATTCCTAGATTGTCTGTAGTGACTCTGAGTATGAGGTACTAGTGGAACATGCTGATTTTTACAGGACTCTGAAATCTTGGTGATCTCCCGTGAGCAGAGGTAAGAACTAGAAATGGCATCTCCAGGCCAGAAGGTAAGGCACTGCATTCCTATCAGTTTATTTTGAGACCCACAAGGACTGAATCCTGAAATTTCTCAAACAAAATGAACAAGTACCAGTCACTGCTCCATCCTTACATCAGTAATTCTCTAGCTATACACCCCAAAGGAGCATTATAGATCATATTTCCTGAGACACTCAATTGACAGGTGAGAAACAGAGGTTCAACACAATATAGAATATTCATAATAAAAAACTAACTTCTTGATTCTTTTTGAATATCATTCATTTCTAAAAGTCGATGGTTTGTCTTCAACATATAGGTCACTTTTAAGTTTTTCAAAATATTTATATCACTGTAATATCACTTCTGTGGCTTCCCTAGTAGCTCATTGGTAAAAGAATCCACCTGCCAATGCAGGAGACTTGGGTTCAATCCCTGGGTCGGGAAGATCCCCTGGAGGAGGAAATAGCAACTGGCTCCAGCATTTTGCCTAAAATAAATCCCATGGACAGAGGAGCCTGGAGGGTTACATTCCATAAGGTCGCAAAGAATCGGACATGACTGAGCATTGCCACATATCACTTCTGATTGCAATATTTAAGTAAACTGTACCTTGGCAGGAAGAAAACAACCATAACCGTAGCCAAATTATCTAGAAAAGGGTTACTTTTAATAATTACTTTTAAATAAATAAAGGTGTTATGGTGATGACATAGAGCAGAAAATACATTAATACTAATAACTGAAGCTTCTCCCTGGAAGCCACATTCCCTAACTATGTGCATAGCTGCTACTCATCTCTATAAAGAGAATTTGCCAAAGTTGATAAAACAACATATTTTTTGTTACACACAGTCACCAGAGTTTAGAACATTTTATCAGAAAAAAAAATGACACAATGTATGTTCTTTTCACTTAAAGATTTATAAACATCAGGTTTTTCTGAAACAAATGTAGTATCAACCAGGCTACATTCTCATATAGCAAAGTCAGTCCACAGGTGTCTGACTCCATCTTTCCAATAACCCAGAAAGACATTTTCTTTCAGCTCATGACCTGATACTGGTTTAATTTTCTTTCACATGGATGGAACTGACAGTGAGTTTTGTCTAGGGACCTGAATCACAATTTCACTTTACATTCCATACCAGTAGCCTACATTTAAGGAAGATCAAGTAGATATTATCATTTAAAGAGTAGGAAACTTAATTCCAAAAAAATAAACTAATAAGTTTAAGATGATAGAGTTAGTTATGGAAAGAATCAAAAAGTCACGGATGCCAGCCCAGATGGCTTTTCACAAACCACAGAATATTCTTATTAAAAATTATACCTATATAAACATTTCTGAAAATCAAGACCTATTTAGTAAAGAGTATAAAGTTTATTAAAATATATTAGAAAATAAACTATTTGCTGACAGCTGTTACTATATAATACTATTTTTTTCTTATAAAGAGAAGAGAAAGACTGGTTTAAGATACTCTTTTCATATAATTATAAGATCAAACTTTAATTCTGATTTATCAATTTTTAGTAGTTGCAGGGAATCTACAAGCAAAATTTACATTAAAGGGATTAGGATTTAAGTGTTGATTAAAATCAAGTTTTATACTTATGCAATGTTATAGTCTGTATAATAGCAATTGCCTAGAACTAGAATATTACTCTAACCAGTAAAATAGTAGACTCAAAATAGGAAAACAGTAAGAAAAAAATCTAAAACTGACCATAAGTACTGGAGAAAACCAGGTGATAGAAGGAATAGGGATGATGAAATGACTGACAAGACTCACATAATACACCAAATCACACACAACTATTAAACATTTTTCTTTTTAGAAAGAACTCAACCTGAGGACAGTTCTGTATCTCTGAAAGGCAAAGAGAGTGAGAGCTCTTCCTGCTACAAGGACTCAAGACAAAGTCAGCAATGCTTAAAGAAGAACTAGATGGCCGAGGCGAAAAGCGCAGTTCAGAGAAAAGCAGACGTTCTTCTAGACGTTCTTCTAACTTCACTGTTTACCTTCCAAATTTCTCAGAGACCTCACTCTCTCAATTATCCTTTCTCTCAAGCTCACTAACTCTTGTACCACATAATAAATATTTCCAAATGTCCTTTCTGCCTTACATGATAGAGAAGAGAAGGGAAAAGGTAAGACAAAGGGTGACCCCCAGAAAACTTTGATTCAATTTTATGTCCCACTGAGAAATACCTTCTCTCTTTCCCAGCAGAGAAAAGTCTTTTAAGTGCTCATCTCTTCCTAAGGAACCCTTTGTCACTTGAAGTTCACTGAAGAACCTTGGTTTTCCTATCCATGCATCCACTGAAATTATTCTGGTTAATGTCACCAATGGTCTCAGCACTAAAATCATAGCATACTAATGAATCCTCCAACTCTGATTTCCCTAAAATATATTGACACTTTGCTGCTTACTTTGTTGTTGTTCAATGGCTCAGTCATGTCTGATACTTTGCAACCCCATGAATTGTAGCGTACCAGGTTTCCCTGTGCTTCACCATCTCCTGGAGCTTGCTCAAACTCATGTCCATTGAGTTGATGATGCCATCCAACCATCACGTCCCCTGTTGTCCCCTTATCATCCTGCCTTCAATCTTTCCCAACATCAGGGACCTTTCTAAGGAGTCAGTTCTTCACATCAGGTGGCCAAAGTATTGGAGGTTCAGCATCAGTCCTTCCAATGAATATTCAGGGCTGATTTCCTTTAGGATGGACTGGTTGGATCTCCTTGCAGTCCAAGGGAATCTCAAGAGTCTTCTCCAACAGCACACTTCAAAAGCATCAATTATTCAGCATTCAGCTTTTTTCTATGGTCCAATTCTCACATTCATACATGACTACTGGAAAAACAATAGCTTTGACTAGACAGATCTTTGTGGGCAAAGTAACGTCTCCGCTTTTTAAAATCTGCTCTCTAGGTTTGTCATACCTTTTCTTCCAAGGAGCAAGTATATTTTAATTTCGTGGCTGTAGTCACCATCTGTAATGATTTTAGAGCCCAAGAAAATAAAGTCTGTCACTGTTCCCCCATTTATTTGCCATGAAGTGATGGGATCAGATGCCATGATCTTTTCTGGAATGTTGAGTTTTAAGCCAGCTTTTTCACACTATTGTTTCACCTTCATCAAGAGGCTCTTTAGTTCCTGTTCATTTTCTGCCATAAGGGTGGTGTCATCTGCATATCTGAGGTCTGTTACCCCTGGATTTCTAGGTGTTATTTATAGTCTGCCAGTGAGATGTACTTACTTAAATTTAGAATCCTGAAGCAAAATGAGCTTCTGCCCCTGGCAGTGGCTGCATGGGTTTTTGTCAAGCATGGGGATTGGCAAAGACAGGCCAGTCTTCATGTTCTTCTGCCAGTCAGCTGTTTAGGTTGCACAGCAGCTTTGACTGCAGCTGACATTCTGCAGTTTCTGAACTCTGAGTGTCAGCAACAGCTTCCTGGTACACTGCATGCAGATTGCAGTGGCATGACTTAAAGACAAGTTGGCAGCTGTACCCAATTTCTGTTCTGCCAGCCCCCTCCAGCACGTAAGATTTCCTTCCCTCTATTATACTTCTTACTGATGGAACTATATAGAGTGGTTTATCTTCTCCACCTTTGAATGCTAATCTCATTATAAGTACTTTTGTACCAAGAGTAATTCTAGGAAATATACTTGTAAAGATTGGAATTTGAGATTAGTTGTATCTATTTTTATCTTTATCAGCTTGATATAATAAAAGATGCACATTTATTTTGATCCTGCTAGTTATAATATTGTGTGTATGTAGGTTACATGCAGATGATAATACAAACTGAATTCTTATAATTATCAGACCACTCATTAAAAACTAGGGAACCGATTGGGAAACAAATCTAATAAAAGCAATGTTATCTTTGCTAGATTCTAGGTAACGTGAGCTCAATCCCACTGAGCGTTTTTGGTCAAACAGCACCAGCCCTCTTCTTGAATTTCAGGAAGTTATCCCTTCTTATCCCAAAGATCTTTTAATGACATCATGCTATTGTGATCTACCTTAAATAGATGGACAGCTTATTAAAGCTCTAATATATGCACATATACCTCTATTTTTGTCTTTAAACAGAGACTTGCACTGCCTCATTGGAATGAAGGCTCTGATCCTCTCAACCAGACTCCATTCTCAGTTACTTTTCACTCTCAGCTGTACCAAAAATATCGGTGGCTCTGCTCCCTGAGTAAGAATTCTATGACATTACTATAAAGAAAGGCTTCCTGATAGCTCAGTTGGTAAAGAATCTGCCTGCAATGCATAAGACCCCAGTTCAATTCCTGGAATGGGAAGATCTGCTGGGGAAGGGATAAGCTACTCATTCCAGTATTCCTGGGATTCCCTTGTGGCTCAGCTGGTAAAGAATCTGCCAGCAATGTGGGAGACCTGGGTTCAATCCCTGGGTTGGGAAGATCCCCTGGAGAAGTGAAAGGCTACTNAGTCTTCATGTTCTTCTGCCAGTCAGCTGTTTAGGTTGCACAGCAGCTTTGACTGCAGCTGACATTCTGCAGTTTCTGAACTCTGAGTGTCAGCAACAGCTTCCTGGTACACTGCATGCAGATTGCAGTGGCATGACTTAAAGACAAGTTGGCAGCTGTACCCAATTTCTGTTCTGCCAGCCCCCTCCAGCACGTAAGATTTCCTTCCCTCTATTATACTTCTTACTGATGGAACTATATAGAGTGGTTTATCTTCTCCACCTTTGAATGCTAATCTCATTATAAGTACTTTTGTACCAAGAGTAATTCTAGGAAATATACTTGTAAAGATTGGAATTTGAGATTAGTTGTATCTATTTTTATCTTTATCAGCTTGATATAATAAAAGATGCACATTTATTTTGATCCTGCTAGTTATAATATTGTGTGTATGTAGGTTACATGCAGATGATAATACAAACTGAATTCTTATAATTATCAGACCACTCATTAAAAACTAGGGAACCGATTGGGAAACAAATCTAATAAAAGCAATGTTATCTTTGCTAGATTCTAGGTAACGTGAGCTCAATCCCACTGAGCGTTTTTGGTCAAACAGCACCAGCCCTCTTCTTGAATTTCAGGAAGTTATCCCTTCTTATCCCAAAGATCTTTTAATGACATCATGCTATTGTGATCTACCTTAAATAGATGGACAGCTTATTAAAGCTCTAATATATGCACATATACCTCTATTTTTGTCTTTAAACAGAGACTTGCACTGCCTCATTGGAATGAAGGCTCTGATCCTCTCAACCAGACTCCATTCTCAGTTACTTTTCACTCTCAGCTGTACCAAAAATATCGGTGGCTCTGCTCCCTGAGTAAGAATTCTATGACATTACTATAAAGAAAGGCTTCCTGATAGCTCAGTTGGTAAAGAATCTGCCTGCAATGCATAAGACCCCAGTTCAATTCCTGGAATGGGAAGATCTGCTGGGGAAGGGATAAGCTACTCATTCCAGTATTCCTGGGATTCCCTTGTGGCTCAGCTGGTAAAGAATCTGCCAGCAATGTGGGAGACCTGGGTTCAATCCCTGGGTTGGGAAGATCCCCTGGAGAAGTGAAAGGCTACTCATTCCGGTATTCTGGCCTGGAGAATTCCGTATATAGTCCATGGGGTCACAAAGAGTCAGAAAGCTGAGTGCTGAAGAAGTGATGCTTTCCAACTGTGGTATTGGAGAAGACTCTTGAGAGTCCTTTGGACTGCAAGGAGATCAAACCAGTTTATCCTCAAGGAAATCAACTCTGAATACTCATTGAAAGGATGGATGCTGAAACTGAAGGTCCAATACTTTGGCCACCTGATTCGAAGAGCTTACTCACTGGAAAAGACCCTGATGCTAGGAAATATTGAAGGCAGGAGGAGAAGAGGACGACAGAGGGTGAGATGGTTGGATGATATCACCGACGCGATGGACATGAGCTTAAGCAAGCTCCGGGAGTTGGTGATGGACAGGGAAGCCTGGTGTGCTGTAGTCCATGGGGTCACAGAGTCCCACACGACTGAGTGACTGAACTGAACTGAACAGAACAAAAATATTAAACTGTAAACCTTCTTTTCAGCTTATCCCCAAAGGCACTTAATCATTTACCCTAAACATTATACACTGTGAAAGAAAAATATATAGACTTTTAAATTTCATTCCCTGTTCTCTGGCTTTGGACTGTTTGCTAATCATAGGAGACCAAAAAACGAACAACAAAAAAAAATTGCAGCATAGTCACCCCCAGCAAATTTTCATATTCTCCTATTTATTATGTGTTTGGGGTTTGTCATCATTGTAGCTGTTGAGTTGCTAAGTTGTGCCCGACTCTTTTGTGACTCCATGGACTGTAGCCCTCCAGGCTCCTCTCTCCATGGCATTCCCCAGGCAAGAAAATTGAAACGAGTTTCCATTTCCTTATCCAAGGGACCTTCTTGATCCAGAGATCGAACTCAGGTCTCCTGCATTACAGGCAGATTCTTCACCACTGAGCCACCAGGGAAGCCCATTTAAGGTTAGGGTTGGTACAACATGATCAGTTCTATCTAATAGAACCAGTATACCTCCTCTACTTCGCTCATCCTCCTCCATAACATTCTCTCTCAGAGATCCCAGGTGCCCGGTTTCATAGCCTCAAGATGGTGTAGAACTGCTTCAGTGAACTCTGCCTGTGATGTAAACAAGACATAAAAGTCTTATATTAAATCATTGAGACCTTCAGATTGAACACTCTCACAGCACAGCTGGGTTTCAAAGTAGAAATGAAAATGACCTTACAAAGTTATAAAGCAGACTACTGCTTGAATTCAACAGTAAGAAACAGGGTTTAAAAATACTTTGATCAATAAAGGCACAGTAAAATTTCTCTTGCCAATGTTGAGATTAAGGATATAGCTATATCTATCTATTTTTTCCAGATAGTCACAATGTAGTTCCTTTTAAGTTGAAAAGTGTTATAGAATTAAGCAGAAAAATAAAGTAGTAGAGAACAAAGTCATCAAAGTGGGCACTGGCATGTGGAATTGCCCTAAAATAAATATATCAATGGCTTCAAAAATTTTTGCAGGGAATGTATTTCCAAAGAAACCATAGCCTTTGCTTAAAATCTTTTGACTATTCGGGATTTAAAACAATTCTTTAAGTACCTCAGATTTTAAAAGCAATCAATGACTCTGTCTTTCTAAAGTTTTAAGACAGAGTTGAAAAAGTAAAACAGACTTAATTGTAAGAGTAGATGAACTTTAGAGAAAGCTGTCATTCTGAACAAGACTCCTTCATCAAAATCAGGACCATAATAAACAATGAGTGGAAGGAGCCCTGATACTCAGGATGGGAAAGTCCACATGAGAAGCTGGAAGTCCACATCCCCTTGAACTCTCTGTGTCTGAAGAAATGATACAGCTCTCAATCCCTTCTCACTTCTTGAGTAAGAAATTTCCTCTCTTGCTTGAGAAAACATAAATAAAAAGTTTCCTTACAAGGAATTGCTTTTGCCTTTTCCAGTGTCTGCCTACACTTGTCCTCCAGGCCACCAGACGTACCACTAGGGTCAAATTGTAACATGACTCAACTTGGTAAATGCTCACCTAGCTAAACTGACTGTCTAATATGACATCTGCAGTCCATGGGGTTGCAAAGAGTCAGACACACCTGAGCAACTGAACTGAATTGAATATAATATCTAGGATTTTTCTCTGAGAGTCAAACTAGTATATATTATTGTTTTACAGAGATACTCAAATTCAGCACATCTGAAATAGGATTTATTTTCCCCTTAATGCTTCCTTTAGAAATACTGATCAGAATGCGGTGTTTTGTGTTTTTTGGGTTTTTTCCCAGTTAGAGTTTCACCAGTCACTGATACTCAGCATACCACTTTCGTAAGAACTCTGAACACAGACAACTTGAGTTCAGATCCCAGCCCCCATATCTTTGAGTTTCAGCTTTATCTATATAATAACTTCACTATAAAAATTAAATATAAATATATGTAAGTACTTATACCTATGCCTGGAACATGAAAGTGTTCAATAAATGCTAACCATGTTTGTTATTACTTAAAATAGGTACCAGAAAATTTATAGCAGAACTCTATAGTAGCTATCATTTACTGGATATTTTATCATGCTTTAGTTAATTGCATAATAAAGCAATCTGAAATTAACAGGAAGCACTTTAATGGTGAAATGATCAAGGCATCTCCTTTAAATTATGAAGACTATTAAAAATGCTTATTCATATTTTTACTATTTAGCATTTAAAAAAATAAATGCTTGACCCTGAAATAAATGATGCAAGGAGGGATGGGTGGGGACAAGGTATATATTA
Source organism: Neotragus moschatus (assembly GCA_006410615.1). Lineage (NCBI taxonomy): Eukaryota > Metazoa > Chordata > Mammalia > Artiodactyla > Bovidae > Neotragus > Neotragus moschatus. Next base: position 2,519,803 of record SJYA01002334.1, read on the forward strand.
GAAATAAAAAAGAGAAGGTTAACACTATTTGCAGATCATGTGATTATTTATCTAAAAAAAATCAAACAAAAATAGCTGGTAAAATGGGAAATAGATTTAATTAGAGAATAAATCAAAATAATAAATTACAAGTTTTAAAAATGAAGTTTTATATATAAAGGAATATTCAGGTAGAAAAATTGAGATGGGAAATCTTCAAAGCAGTATTATGCTGATACAGGAAGTTATTTTATTTTGTAGAGAAAATCAGATATTTCCATAAAAGATACTGATAGAGGTGATTAATTTACTACAAAGAGAATCATCAAGAACATTTCATTATTAAAAAAATCATTATGCCTGTGCTTAGTCGCTCAGTTGTATCTGGTTCTTTGCAACATTTTGGACTGTAGCCTGCCAGGCTCCTCTGTTCATGGGATTTTTCAGGCAAGAATACTGGACAACCGTGTCATTTTCCTCCTCTAGGGGATCTTCCTTACCCAGGGATTGAACCTGCATCTCCTTCGTCTCCTGCATTACAGGCAGATTCTTTACCTGTCGAACCGCAGGGTATACATTCCACATGTTTGTACAAATATGTATTTGTTTTTCTCTGACTTATTTCACTCTGTATGACAGTCTCTAGGTCCATTCCAGAAAGAGAGACACAGACACAGAGAATAAACAGTATGGATACTAAGAGGGGAAGGGAGGTGGGATGAATGGGGAGATTTGGATTGACATTTACTCTACCATATATAAAATAGATAACTAACAAGAGCCTACAGTATACCACAGGGAACTCTAAATGCTCTGTAGTGATGAAGAGGGGATATATACATGCGGGTGGGTGATCTGCTTTGTTGTTCAGCAGAAACTAACACAATGTTGTAAAGAAATTGCACTCCAATCAAAAAATCATACATTTTCATAAAAAAAGTAAAAATCAATCTGGCTAGTAAATGACCTTCTAAAAATAATGCAGAAAGCATAAACTAAAAAAATCCCAAACTGATCATTTCAAATATATATTAGCATTATTTAGCAAATAATGCTAAATAACACATGATGTTTAGAATATTTTAGTGTCAATACTAATAATTAAGATCTCTTATATTAAGAATTACGATCTCTTAAACATTGGTAAGAAATAGGAAGATGCTCAAGTAAAAGTTATAAGTAATTCACAAATACTTATACATGTATATAAAACCAACCTAGATGTCCATCAGCAGATGAATGGATAAGAAAGCTGTGGTACATACACACAATGAGTATTACTCAGCGATTAAAAAGAATACATTTGAATCAGTTCTAATGAGATGGATGAAACTGGAGCCAATTATACAGAGTGAAGTAAGCCAGAAAGAAAAACATCAATACAGTATATTAACACACATATATGGAATTTAGAAACATGGTACTGATAACCCTGTATGTGAGACAGCAAAAGAAACACAGATGTATAGAACGGACTTTTGGACTCTGATGGAGAGGGAGAAGGTGGGATGATTTGGGACAATGGCACTGAAACATGTATACTATCATGTAAGAAACGAATCGCCAGTCTATGTTCGATACAGGATACAGGATGATTGGGGCTGGTGCACAGGGATGATCCAGAGAGATGATATGGGGTGGGAGATGGGAGGGGTTTCAGGATTGAGAACTCATGTACACTCGTGGTGGATTCATGTCAATGTATGGCAAAACCAATACAGTAATGTAAAGTAAAATAAAGTAAAAATAAAAATTAAAAAAAAACTAAGACAAATATATAAATGAAGCATAGAACTGAAAGAATATGAAGAAAAAATTATTAATTAATAGTACCAAGAGGGATATTAGTTTCAATGGGGTTTCAAAGAAATGTCATATAATCTAAAAATACAAAACTTCTTAGAACTCAAAAGGATTAATTTTTTTCAGTAATTTTTTTAAGGAAAGCCCACTTATTTTTATTTTTAATTCAAGGATAATTGCTTTACAATATTGTGTTGGTTTCCTCCATATATCAACATGAATCAGCCATAGATATATAGCCTCCCACCCCATCCCACTTCTTTAGATTGCTACAAAGCCCTGGTTTGAGTTCCCTGAGTCATACAGAAAATTCCCACTGGCTAGGGCTACCCTGATAGCTCAGTTGGTAAAGAATCTGCCTACAATGGAGGAAACCCTGATTCAATTTCTGGGTCAAGAAGATCCACTGGAGAAGGGATAGGCTACTCACTCCAGTATTCTTGGGCTTCCCTTGTGGCTCAGCTGGTGAAGAATCTATCTGCACTGTGGGAGACCTGGGGTCGATTCCTGGGTTGGGAAGATCCCCTGGAGAAGGGAAAGGCTGCCCACTCCAATATTCTGGCCTGGAGAATTTCATGGACTATGTAGTCCCTGAGGTTGCAGAGACTCAGACTTGAGTAAGTGACTTTCACTTTCACATTCATTTTACATATGGTAATGCATGTTTCCACGCCACGCTCTCCATTTGTTCCACCTTCTCCTTCCCCCTATTCAATGTCCATAAGTCTGTTCTCTATGTCTGCATCTCCACTGCTGCCCTGCTCTGCAAATAGGTTCATCAGTACCATCTTTCTAGATTCCATATATATGGGTTAAAATATGGTATCTGTTTCTCTCTCTGACTTACTTCATTCACTCTGCATAACAGGTGCTAGGCTCATCCACCTCATTAGAACTAATTCAAATGTGCTCCTTTTTATGGTTGAGTAATATTCCTCTGTATATATGCACCACAGCTTCTTTATCCACTCATCTGTTGATGGACATCCATTCATCTGTTGCTTCTACACCATAACTCCTGCAAATAGTGCTGCACTGAACACTGGAGTGCGTGTGTCTTTTTCAGTCATGATTTTCTCAGGGTATATGCCCAGCAGTCGGATTATTGGGTCATATGGTAGTGTTATTTCTAGTTTTTTAAGAAATCTCTATACTGTCTTCCATAGTGGCTGTATCAATTTACATTCCCACCAACAGTGCAAGAGGGTTCCCTTTTCTCCACAACCTCTGCAGCATTTATTATTTGTAGATTTTTTGATGATGACCATTTTGACCTATGAAAGGTGACACCTCTTTATAGTTTTAATTTACAGTTCTCTAATAATGAGTAATATTGAGCATTTTTTCATGTGTTTGTTCGACATCTGTATGTCTTCTTTGGAGAAATGTCTGTTCAAGTCTTTTGTCCATTTGGGGGGTTGTTTATTTTACTGGCATTGAGTTGCATTAGCCACTTGTATATTTTGGAAATCATTCAAAAGTATTGATTACCTTGAAGATTGCACCAGTTTATCCTGAAATGGAATGCGTAGCTATCTTTGAAATGATTATGTAGAGATACATTTAAAAATAAAAAGGACTTTTTATGTTATATTGCTAATTAAAAATCACATTCTAGTAAACTACATGCAGAGTATAATCTTAACTTTGTAGGAAAAAAAAATATGTATACTTAGAGAAAGGAGGGCAAATTAACCCACTCCAGTATTCTTTCCTAAAGAATCCAATGGACAGAGGAGCCTAGTGGGCTCCTGTCTATAGGATGGCAAAGAGTCAAACATGACTGAAGTGACTAAACACATAGAGAAGTCTAAAAAGCCTTTACCAGCAGTCTAAACGTATTTATCTCTGGTGGTAAATTACTGTTTGTATTACTTTTTTCTTTATATTTATCTGTCTTTTTTAATTTGTTTTGTATAGTGGGCCTACTTTACATGGGCTAAAATAAACTAAATTCTATAATAAATAACTTTCATTTGTATAGTATCACTTTGTTTTTCCATTCTTACATGATACATTCTTATGTCTTTTCATTGTATTGTAAATTTCTTGGTTAAGCAATTCCTTCATGATTATTATTACTGATAAATGTTTCACAGATTGGAAATTGCTAAAAGTGGAAGTTCCCAGTGAAAGAAGTACAGCTTTTATAAGGTTTTCATTAAAATGACTTATCCCTGCATGAATGTGACATAATATGCTTTTATAGAAACTTAACATTAAAAAAGCAACTTGAAAGTATTTTGTAGAAAACTTCAAGGGAGATTTCTGTAAGTAATTCAGAATATGGCTATCCATAAAATCAATGTGTTTGTGTGCTCATTGCTTCAATCATGTACAACTCTTTGTAATGCTATGGACTGTAGACTGCCAGGCTCCCCTCTCCATGGAATTTTCCAGGCAAGAATACTGGAGTGAGTTGCCATGCCCTCCTCCCAGAGATCTTCCCAATCCAGGGATTGAATCCAAGTCTCCTGCATTGTAGAATATGCCTGCAATGCAGGAGACCCTGGTTCAATTCCTAGATCAGGAAGATCCTCTGGAGAAGGGATAGGCTACCTACTCCAGTATTCCTGGGCTTCCCCTGTGGCTCAGTTGGTAAATAATCTGCCTGAAATGTGGGAGACCTGGGCTCAATCCCTGGGTTGGGAAGATTCCCTGGAGAAGGAAAAGGCTACCCACTCCGGTATTCTGGCATGGAGAATTCCATGAACTGTATAGTCCATGGGGTTGCAAAGAGTCAGACACAACTGAGCGACTTTCACTTCATTTTCACTTCATTTTCACTTCATTTCACTTCACTTTCACTCTTCACTCTTCATTTTCACTCTTTACCACTGAGCCACTGGGGAAGCCCCTAAAACCAATGGCTTCCCTGAGCTTGATTACATGCTTCAACACTGTGCTAAATTACGGACTGAAATAAAGATCATCAAAAGAACTGTGAACTCCATGATAGGCAGAATATATTTATTAACATCTGAGTTTCCATGACTTAGTACATGCGGTAACACACAGTGTGTGCTAATTCATTATTTGTTGAATAAATTAATGTCTTCATGATTTTGTAAGAACAATACAATCATGGGTCATCTGCTCATATGTTATGAAGATCATGGGCTGGTACTTCAAATGGATTTAATGCTACACTATCAGAAAAATGATAATTAGGATATTTAGTATGAAGTTACAAAAAAATGTCTATTTTTTCTTAAAAGATGGATATTTTTATTAAAATGCAGTCAAGTCCCACAGTTCTGCTGACCAGAAGCATAACTAAAAGCAACAACTTAAGGTATCTTAGTCAATTTAAGCAGAATGACTCAGAGAATGTTCTAAATACTCTTGTTCGAAGCCCCATATAGATCCTGCCAATAATAACTGTGTCTTCGATGGTTTTCTAGTAGTTGCTTAAATCAATCAGCATTACACAATATCCAGGCACTTCATTGATACAATTTGGACTTTAAGTATATAAATGATGTATATCTCAATCCTGAACTATAAGGGACATTTTGAGCTTCCGTGGTGGCTCAGATGGTAAAGCATCTGCCCGCAATGCGGGAGACCCGTGTTTGATCCCTGGGTTGGGAAGATCTCCTGGAGAAGGAAACGGCAACCCACTCCAGTACTCTTGCTTGGAAAATCCCACGGACAGAGATACCTGATAGGCTATAGTCCATGGGGTTGCAAAGAGTCAGACACAACTGAGCAACATCACTTTCACTTTATGTAAGTTTTCTAAAGCAACATTTTCAAATGCTCTTCCAGTTCATGTCTCCATCACTTCTATAGTATATTAAACTCCATCCTACAATTAACAGTGGCATGGTTATAGAAAACAATAACAAGTTACTTTTTAAAAGAACATTTTTCCAGTGAACATTGTTGGCACTCTCTTCTACTACCTCCATTCTTTGGACCACTCTCTCAGGCAGAGCTATTCCACTTGTATTCAAGGAGTTTGCAGCTAACAGTCTGCACTTGTACATTTCTTCACATGGATGCCCTTGAGCACTGAAATTGCTGGTTTGTCAAAAGCTAAGAATGCGTGCATTTTTTGTGCTTTTGTTTTGTTTTGCTTTAACCCCAGCTTCATCCCCTCTGCCCACCCCAAACCACCCCCCAATCCTGAGAGTGACTGTAGCCAAATATTGACAGTTTGGAGATTAAAAATCCAGGTCCTTTTCCTGTAGGCAGATAAACTTTAAGATATAATTTACACTTAAGAGCATCCTGAAAGATCAGCTTGAGTCTGGAACTTCATCAGAAATTCCAGCTTTGTTTCACATCTTCCCTTTCTGATTATAGTAATGTCATGCTTAAACATATATATATGTACATATATAGTTTTGTGTATACAAAGGGAATCTATACTACACATTTAACCTAAATGTTTTTCCAGAATTACCTTTTAATCTAGTATTTTGAGGTAGTATTTCTTTGTAGTTTTCCCATGATTTTATAATAAAATATATATTTGAGTATCCTCATGTCCTACTGGGCCCTGGTTGAATCTTCAGGGCATGCAGAGCCTATGATTATTAACATGTCTTGAAACATTTATTCTTATCTTTCATTCATGTTATAGCTCTTATGTACAAATAAGATCTTTGCTCTGAAGTCAGTAGTCAAGATGGCTGCTATGCTGAAGTGATAAGGTTTAACTTAAATGTATATGTGTGTGTGTATATATATATATACACACTTGTTTTGTGTGTACATATGTATACTTGTTTTGAAAAAAGTGTTCATTTTCATCCTTATAATTTGGAAAAATATAAAAAATTTTTTTTGCAATTTGCTTTCCTTACTCCTAAACTAGATTGGGCTGATTTACATCTTATTTTCACATGAAATAACCACACTAGTCAGCACGTTCAGATGTTTTGAAAGTCTTATCAATTTAATTTCTTTTACTTAAAAATCTGACAAGTATACACCCAGTTATATGGAAATCAACAGAAACTATAACAGAAACAACTAACCAATTACTTAGTAGTAAAATAAAAGTTTTATTTAAAAGTTAAAAGGAGACACTATCTTTGTGATGATTATTTAAACATTTTGGCAAATACAAGCAACTATGAAGAACCAAAAAGCCTATAGCTTCTAAAAATTGTTCCCAATATCTAATGTTAAATACAATAAAACTATTTTATATGTAAATTAAGTAATAAAATATTTATTTTAAATAAAATTTTAATATTTTAAGTAGTTTTCATGTGGGGTCTTGATCCCACATGTAGGTATCTGTGAACCTCTTTTACCTAAAATTCCACTGAAATTAACTAAGTAGATTAAAGATTTGTTCAAAAGTAGTATAGCATTGTGGTTCAGAATGCATGATGTAGACATGAATGCACACTTTAACCTAAAGGCAAATCACAAAATCTTTCTTTCCATAGTTTTCCACAAATTTCTACAAAATTAGTATACTTTATAGGGTTTCTAAGGAACATTTCCACATTTTACACTGGTTTCTTTTCCATTATGATGAAGGAAAACTATGTAGGTATAACTGAGGAGAATTAAGGTATTTCATGTATGGGCATGAACGTTTATACTTGCCCTTATTTGTCTATCCTAGAGTTGTTACAGAATGCTTACCATATTGCATACTCTCCAGTTACTGTGTACCATTTTCATAGCTTCATGTAGCTTACATCCTAAAGAGTGAGCAGAAATGTAATAAAATAATAAATTAAAATTTTAATTTTAGTGATCTAAATATTGCTAAGTTAAAGAATGAGGATAGCAGCCTGATTTAATTAGGATGATCAATGAATATTTCTTTTAGTCTCATCTAAGTGGAGATTTGAAAGACAGTTAGGGACTAACTTCAATGAAAATACACAGAAGAGTATGTAAAAAGGCCCTGAGGCAAGGAGAAGCTTATGGGTGACTGCGTGTAGGGAAGGGAGTATCAGTTGAGATTGGAGAATTGAGAATGCATACGACTCAATTCTTATACATGTATGAGGACCTTGTAGACTATGATAAGAATATTATCTTTATTCTTCAATAAATGGAGATTTTCTAAAGAAGTTTAAGCAGCAGATAGACATTTAAGTGCACTTATCTAAGAATGTCACTCTGTCATTATTACATACATATGCCCTCCCTGTTGAGCTTCCTCCTGCACCTCCCCACTCCAGGGTCATCACAGAGTGCCAGGCTCGGCTCACACTGTTGTATGGCGGAAACCAACATAACATCGTAAAGCAATTTACTTCCAATTACAAAATAAATTTTAAAAAAATATGGAATGATTCTACAAATGCTTTTTGCAAATAAAATCTTTCCTCATTAAAAAAAAAGTCATTCTGGTTGCTGTGTAAATGGGTAAAGATTAGATTTCTGAGATCTAGTTAGAAGTGTCCTCTGAAGGCCAATGGCAGAATTGATTTTTCAAACAGAGACAATACACAATTTAGAATCACTAGTACTTAATTTTGAAGAAGGCAAGTTCATATAAAGGCAATATATAATAGCTTTTGACTGCTGGCAAGTGGTATATAGTGATGCTACTCGGTGATAGATGTAAGTTAGGGAGCAGAAACCAAGGGTTCACCTTTCAGAAACACTATTTTTTGGTGTGATATCTGAGATATTCAACTTGCATATTCTATAATGTATCTTAGAAGTCATGGCAAAAGATATACATGTGTTAATCATCTATTTGTAGATGGTATGAAAAGTGAAAATGAAAACCGCTCATTCATGTCTGACTCTTTGTGACCACATGGACTTCCATGAAACTCTCCAGGCCAGAATACTGGCGTGGGTAACCGTTCCCTTCTCCAGGGGATATTCTCAACCCAGGTCTCCCACATTGCAGGTGTATTCTTTACCAGCTGAGCCACAAGAGAAGCCCAAGAATACTGGAGTAGGTAGACTAATCCTTCTCCAGCAGATCTTTCTGAACCCAGGTCTCCTGCATTGCAGTTGGATTCTTTACCAACTGAGCTATCAGGAAGGTCTGTAGATAGTATATAAAGATGTAAAATAATAACCACTTTGGAAAAAAAAAAAAGTAGAGCCACATTTGAGCCCTTATTTAGGCCAATGTATAGGGAAAGACTTGGCAAAGAATCTTGAAATGTTGGCCCAAGAGATGACAAGAAATACATTATAAATGGTTGTCAGAAGGCCAGAAAAGGAAATCTTTAAGATCGTAAGCAGCCCATTGTGTAGTGTGATGGTGGAAATGTCCTGGGTTTACTAACATGGAAATTATCTTTTTTAATATTTATTTATTCAGCTGCACTGCATCTTAGTTGCAGCATATGGGATCTACTTCTCTGATCAGGGATCGAACCTGGGCCCCTCTGCTTTGAGAATGGTGAAGTTCTAGGCACTGGAGCACCAGTTCCTAATACAGAAAATCCTAATACAGAATTTCCTAATACAGAAGTTCCTAATACAGAAATTATCAATTGATGAGTAAGATGATGAGTTTATAGCAAAAACACAACTGCAGTGGTGGAGTAGGAAGGACTGAAAGGAAGGAGAATCACAAAGTGGGACATGAAGGGGTAAGTGGCTTTAGAAGAGGCTTTTAGATATTTTGCTTTTGCTTTTTATTTTGCTGTGTTCAGTGAAAATAATCAAGCATTATTCTGTGCTCTTCTGATTTTTCTGGTATAGTCTGTCCTCAGCTCCTAAACCTGATACTTTATTTCTCAGTCAGACTTCAAATGTCTACTCTCTCCCCATAAAGCTCTTAAATCCCTTATTTAAAAAGTTCCTAAGTTATAACAGGAAATCCTATGCCATCACTATTTTTCATAGACTTAATTCATTATTTTAAAATGTTTTATATCTATGATAGTACAGTGCAAGAAAAGGCACAGGGGGAGATTGGGGGTATAAAAAGGCATATCAAATTGCTCTTACTCTTTGAAGCTCAAAGATAAAAATATATAAATCAAAACTTGCAATATAATCTGAGGACCAAGAGCAGCAGATTAAATATTTTAAGTGCTTGCAATTTTATTTTTTAAATTTTAGCAAAGGTTCAACAATGGAGCCAAAATGACAATGAAGAATAGGATTGATTTGTTGAGAGAACATAGGACTTTCCCACCAGAAGAAATGGCAGATGTAGAGGTATGTTTATATGAAAGAGAAGAAGGTACTTATAAAATGCGGATTGAGTGACATGTCTGGAAATTAAGGTAGTAACACAGAGGTTGGAAAGATAATCTGAGACCAATAATAAAAGCCTTTACAGCTAAAATGAACTCAGCTGATAAGTGGATTATGTAGAAGTTTGTTTCAAGAGGGAATAAAGATGTGAGGAGGTAGAATCAGTGCTCTTTTTTCCCCCCAGTGTTGGAAATGATCATATATTCAGTTTGGAAAGGTACTTTGACAGCAGAGTTGAGAATATTTTATGAGATGGAAAGACTGAAGGCAAACTGTTAGGAGTTCATTTTATCAGTTCATAAAATAGCTAATGGAGGCTCAAACTAAAGTATTGGCAGTGAGAATAAAGAGGAAGGTGAAATTTTGAGAGGTATTTATGAACTAGATTTAACAGACCTTTCTGACAAATGAATAAGATGGTAAGGGTGAAAGGAAGTTGAAAATTCAATAAAATTTAAGAAATATCCACCTATAAGACTTATGCTACTTGTTTTCATATACATTTTCTCGTATGCATGTCCCAGTGTCTCTGGAATGTAGATGTTTATCATCCTCACTTTATAGGTGAGTGTACTAAGGTCTGGAAAGGGAAGATAATTTGCTCAAGATTTTATGGTTAGCAGTTGCCAGAATCAGTGGGGCTTCCCAGGTGTGCTAGTGGTAGGGAACCTGCCTGCCAATTCAGGTAGACATAAAAAATGTGGGTTCAATTGCTGGATTGGGAAGATATCCTGGAGGAAAGGACAGCAACCCACTTCAGTATTCTTGCCTGGAGAATCCCATGGACAGAGGATCTTCATGGGCTTCAGTCAACAGGGTCGCAAAGAGTTGGAAACAACTGAAAGAACTTAGCATGCACGCAGAATCTGTACTTGAACTCCAGTTGTTTCATTCATCTCCACCTAGCTTGGTTCCTCATTCTACTCTTTCTCAAGGGCTACAAATCTGGCTAAATAACACTGAGAGTAGTTTCAACACACTTTGAAGCAACAAAAATGTGCTTATAGACTCTAAAGATGACTAAGTGCTCTGATAATAACTTGCATTTGTATAATGGTTCACAGTATTCAAAACATTAAAATATATAGATTATAGGTCCCTTATGTAGAACCTTCAATTTTCCAACTTTCAAAGATGTGAATGTTTGCATGTTTGCATGCCCGATCATTTAAGTTAGTTCATGTGTCTGGCATACACTGTCACACGGGTGCACCCTCTACGGGTGGTTGTACTTTTGTGTTCAGTACTATTTTTTGTGTCTGCTTTTGTGTATTATTTTTGTGAAAAGTATTATAAATCTATTACAGTACAGGACTATATAGCCAATTATATTAGTTGTATACCTACACTAACTTGGTTGGACTTACAAACAAATTAGACTTAGGAACACACTCTCAGAATATAGCTCGTTTGTAAGTGAGGGACTTACTGTATCTTATTTGAGTCTCAGCACAGCCTTGCAGATAAGGAAGGCAGATTCCAGATGAAGATTCTGCTCTTGACCTACTTGCAAGCTCCTTAGTCTCCATCACACTTTCTTTAACTTAGTCCGTCACCACTGGATATTGGAATAACTAAAAGTTTCACAATTTTCTTGTGAAACCTGAGAGCTGGAGAGAGACTTAGAAGGTATCAAGTAAAAGTCCCTCATTATAGATGATGAAAATTTGACCTGCTGAAAAAAAAGTGATTCACATAGACTGAACTCAGATTTTCAAATCTTCTGTATCCCTTTTTATAGTGTGTAGTCTCTTTCATTAAAAAGCATCCCTAACTTTCCTTTTAATAGCAGTGCTAATAAATTCTAGAGTCTTTCTCCTATTAAAGATTTGCCTCTTAAAAGGGGAGCAAGTTTGTTTTACTAATAGAAATTAAATGTTTTAATTTTGAGAGTAAAACTGTTCTCTAAAAAAATACAGAATTATGATTTTGCTTCATAAAAATATAGGTTCTATGTAGTAATCTGCTAAGGAACCTAAAGGAATTAATAACTAATACATGACTATCCTTCAAGCCTAAGAAAATACCAATTAGTCCATAAGCCCACTTGGTTGCTGGGGTAATTGTACTTATTTTGAGCTTCCCCTGTTTACACATTTGATTTGGTTTTCTGAAACTATTTCAATGTAAGTTTATTGTTTTTGAGATGGTTTGCACACTCATTTAACAAAATTACAACCTTTGAAGCTTTCTCATTTTAAATCAGATGTATCATTAGCAAAGTAAACCAATGAGGACCAACATATATAGCATCCAATGTACAGATTTCATTTTTCCTGAAAAAAATTTTGCTTGAGAATTTGTATCTGTTTAACCTATTTATTGAAATTTATGAGTTTTATTGTCTAGTTATATTCACAGTAAAATAATTTTCTGTACTTTAGTTTCAATGGGTATATTTCCATTTGTAATTAGATACAAAGTTTGCGTTTATATTTATTCAGCATTGTTGATAGCTTCAGGGAAATACAACCTTTTTATATCAGTGGATTAAGAAAACAAGTTATTTTAGAAGTAACACTTTTGCTCAGCCTCCATTCATTCAACAACAGCAGCTCACGGTCTGCTTTCAATCTCATTTTAGATTTCAACAGGATTCGGTATGTGTATGAATTTCTTTCACAAATAGTCTTTTTTGAGTGAAACTGATTTCTGTGAGTAGTTGTCAAATGTGACATTTCCTGCCATTTTGCAAAAGTGGAAATTGTTCACTAGGGATGGAAAACTCTTTGGTAAGTTAAAGTTCAGAAATTGGTGTGTTGAAAATCAGGCCTTCAATGCATGTCTTGGGAGAATAAGTTTAAGGATGTCTGAGAACTTTTCTTCTCATGAAATAGGAAGATAAAAAAGTTTCTAAACATCATTTCCCATATCTTAGGCAACACACATATTTAAGCAGCTTTTCTCATTTATTTCTAGCAAGTAGGCCATCTAAATTACACAGACACTATATCTTCCTTCAGCAGTAAACAGGCTATTCTAATCACCTTTGATTGCCTAAGTTTGCTGAAAAGAGATTTTTTTTTTTTCATTTATAGCACACCATTTCTGGTCTCTGTCTTTTTATTACTTAACAGACTCATTAAAATATTGATCTTTATTTATAAGCTAGCATTTCAGACAAACAATACCATAAAACAGAAAATCTCTTCTTCTTCAGTTACTAAGTGAAAATTGTGACTATATGTATATAATAATATCATTTGATAATATATAATTATGATTAAATCATAATACTTAAGGATGATCATACCTATAATATTTTGAACATATAAGGAAGATGAAGATTAATGAAAAACATTCTCTAAATGTATTCATATACAATAGACTATTATTCAGTCACTAAAGACAATAATTACATGGAATTTGAAGCAAAACAATTAGCTGTAAAATTTAAACATTGTGTGACTTTAAATAATTAAAGAAACAATATAGGAGAAAAATTTGGATGAAAGCATAATCAGAATTTAGCATTTTTCAATGCTAAGTGGTAGAATTATGAGAGACTTTTATGTTTCTTCATATATTATGGAGTGAGTGTAACTCCTTGAAATTCAATCAGAAATCAACAGAAGTTTTAAAATAATGAAAAGCAAAATATCCAAAAAAACGCATGAATCAATGCCTTCCTTTCCTTTCCATTTTCCAATTCAAAATTTACAACTTTAGATGACATCCACAGACTGATAAATCTCAATTTGGATCCATTCTCTGAAATTCAGACAACCAATTTGTCACCCCAACTTGCATGTCTAATAGGTATCTGGTATGCAACACACACACACTTGAGCCCCTGGTATCCCCTCCATAAAGTTCTTAAAGTCTTGTCTCTTAAAGAATTGAATTAAGATCAATTCAACTGTTCCAGCCAAAAGAGTGGAATCACTTGTTTCTACATATTTCTCATGTTTCTTATCCAGCCCATCAGCAAACATTCATTGCTCTATTTTTAACATAAATGACAGAGTGAAAATGCCACACCATTCTCAAACCCTCATGGATTATAGACTAGCCTCCCATCAATTTTTCCTTTACACCCTCTAGTCTAATCTGAATAGAGTAGCCACAGACATAATGTATGACTCAGTTCATGTAAATTTATGCATTTCTGTGTCCCTGAGAGTACAGCCCAGGTTCTTACTATAACTCAGAAGAACCTACATAAATCTGGCCTCATGAAATAAGTCAGAAAGAGAAAAACAAATATCATATATTAGTGCACATATGTGAAATCTAGAAAAATGGTACAGATGATCTTATTTGCAAAGCAGAAAAAGAGACACAGATATAGAGAATAAATATACTGACAACAAGGGAGGACTGGGAAGTGGGATGAACTGCGAGATTGGGACTTACATATATGTGTGTATGTGTGTGTGTATATATATATACATATATACATATATGTATATATATATACACTCCTATGTGTAAAATAGATAACTAATGAGCATCTATTGTGTAGCTCATGGAACTTTACTGAATGATCCGTGGTGACCTAAATGAGAAGGAAATCCAGAAAGAGAAAATATATGTATGCATATAGCTGATTCACTTTGCTGTACAGTAGAAACTAATAACACTGTAAGCAACTGTACTCTGATACAATTTTCTAAAAGACCCTACATAAATCCAGTTCTTTGGGCACTTCATGTGAAGAGTTGACTCATTGGAAAAGACTNTAGTTGTCAAATGTGACATTTCCTGCCATTTTGCAAAAGTGGAAATTGTTCACTAGGGATGGAAAACTCTTTGGTAAGTTAAAGTTCAGAAATTGGTGTGTTGAAAATCAGGCCTTCAATGCATGTCTTGGGAGAATAAGTTTAAGGATGTCTGAGAACTTTTCTTCTCATGAAATAGGAAGATAAAAAAGTTTCTAAACATCATTTCCCATATCTTAGGCAACACACATATTTAAGCAGCTTTTCTCATTTATTTCTAGCAAGTAGGCCATCTAAATTACACAGACACTATATCTTCCTTCAGCAGTAAACAGGCTATTCTAATCACCTTTGATTGCCTAAGTTTGCTGAAAAGAGATTTTTTTTTTTTCATTTATAGCACACCATTTCTGGTCTCTGTCTTTTTATTACTTAACAGACTCATTAAAATATTGATCTTTATTTATAAGCTAGCATTTCAGACAAACAATACCATAAAACAGAAAATCTCTTCTTCTTCAGTTACTAAGTGAAAATTGTGACTATATGTATATAATAATATCATTTGATAATATATAATTATGATTAAATCATAATACTTAAGGATGATCATACCTATAATATTTTGAACATATAAGGAAGATGAAGATTAATGAAAAACATTCTCTAAATGTATTCATATACAATAGACTATTATTCAGTCACTAAAGACAATAATTACATGGAATTTGAAGCAAAACAATTAGCTGTAAAATTTAAACATTGTGTGACTTTAAATAATTAAAGAAACAATATAGGAGAAAAATTTGGATGAAAGCATAATCAGAATTTAGCATTTTTCAATGCTAAGTGGTAGAATTATGAGAGACTTTTATGTTTCTTCATATATTATGGAGTGAGTGTAACTCCTTGAAATTCAATCAGAAATCAACAGAAGTTTTAAAATAATGAAAAGCAAAATATCCAAAAAAACGCATGAATCAATGCCTTCCTTTCCTTTCCATTTTCCAATTCAAAATTTACAACTTTAGATGACATCCACAGACTGATAAATCTCAATTTGGATCCATTCTCTGAAATTCAGACAACCAATTTGTCACCCCAACTTGCATGTCTAATAGGTATCTGGTATGCAACACACACACACTTGAGCCCCTGGTATCCCCTCCATAAAGTTCTTAAAGTCTTGTCTCTTAAAGAATTGAATTAAGATCAATTCAACTGTTCCAGCCAAAAGAGTGGAATCACTTGTTTCTACATATTTCTCATGTTTCTTATCCAGCCCATCAGCAAACATTCATTGCTCTATTTTTAACATAAATGACAGAGTGAAAATGCCACACCATTCTCAAACCCTCATGGATTATAGACTAGCCTCCCATCAATTTTTCCTTTACACCCTCTAGTCTAATCTGAATAGAGTAGCCACAGACATAATGTATGACTCAGTTCATGTAAATTTATGCATTTCTGTGTCCCTGAGAGTACAGCCCAGGTTCTTACTATAACTCAGAAGAACCTACATAAATCTGGCCTCATGAAATAAGTCAGAAAGAGAAAAACAAATATCATATATTAGTGCACATATGTGAAATCTAGAAAAATGGTACAGATGATCTTATTTGCAAAGCAGAAAAAGAGACACAGATATAGAGAATAAATATACTGACAACAAGGGAGGACTGGGAAGTGGGATGAACTGCGAGATTGGGACTTACATATATGTGTGTATGTGTGTGTGTATATATATATACATATATACATATATGTATATATATATACACTCCTATGTGTAAAATAGATAACTAATGAGCATCTATTGTGTAGCTCATGGAACTTTACTGAATGATCCGTGGTGACCTAAATGAGAAGGAAATCCAGAAAGAGAAAATATATGTATGCATATAGCTGATTCACTTTGCTGTACAGTAGAAACTAATAACACTGTAAGCAACTGTACTCTGATACAATTTTCTAAAAGACCCTACATAAATCCAGTTCTTTGGGCACTTCATGTGAAGAGTTGACTCATTGGAAAAGACTCTGATGCTGGGAGGGGTTGGGGGCAGGAGGAGAAGGGAATGACAGAGGATGAGATGGCTGGATGGCATCAGTGACTCAATGGACGCTAGTCTGAGTGAACTCCGGGAGTTGATGATGGACAGGGAGGCCTGGCGTGCTGCAATTCATGGGATCACAGAGTTGGACAGGATTGAGTGACTGAACTGAATTGAACATAAATCTGGGCTCTAGTTTTGGTTATGACTTTGTTTCCCACAATTCTCTATTTCATTTACTCCACACAAGACACACTGAGCCCCTTCTAATGCCAGCAGGCTAGATGTTCTGCTTTAAGATCTTCACTGATTTGTCCCTCTGCCTGGAACCCTGTACACTCAAGGTGATGGTCAGTATTATACATTAACTTGGTGAGTCTACAGTTTCCTGTTAACCAAACACTAAATTATGTGCTGCTATGAACAAACTTGAATGCCCTGAGGAAAGGAAAGGCTACCCATTCCAGTAGTCTGGCCTGGAGAATTCCATGGACTATATAGTCCATGGGGTCTCAAAGAGTCAGACATGACTGAGTGATTTTCTCTTCACATGAACGAATTTGGAGGTGATTAAAAGTCCACAATCAGCTGACCTTAAGTAAGAGAGATTATTCTAGATAATCTGAGTGGTCTGGATTCAAGAAGCTAAAAGATCTTAAGAGGAGAGCTGAGACAACCCAGAAGAGGAAATTCTGCTGTGGAAAGCAGCTTCAGCTAATGCGCAGAAGTTCTAGACCACCCTTTCTGATGGTCAGCCTACTGATTTCAGATTTTCTGAGTCAGGCTCCATAATGACAGAAACCAATCCCTTGCAATAAATATCTATTTATTGTATATAATTGCTTTCCAATATTGTGTTGGTTTCTGCTGTACAATGAAGTGAATCAGCTCTATGTGTGTATGTAGATAAACAGCCTCCCTCATGAGTGTCCCTCCCACCTCTCTAGATTTTCACACAGCACCAGGCTGAGCTTCCTGTGCTTTATAGCAGTTTTCTACAGGCTATTTTACACATGGTAGTACATATATTGTGATCCACATAGTCAAAGGCTTTGGCATAGTTGATGAAGCATAAATAGATGCATTTCTGGAACTCTTTTGCTTTCTTGATGATCCAGCAGATGTTGGCAGTTTGATTTCTGGTTCCTCTGCCTTTTCTAAAACCAGCTTGAATGTCTAGAAGTTCACAGTTTATGTATTGCTGAAGCCTGGCTTGGAGAATTTTGAGCATTACTTTACTAGCATGTGAGATGAGTGCAATTGTGTGGTAGTTTGAGCATTCTGTGGCATTGCCTTTCTTTGGAATTGGAATGAAAATTGACCTTTTCCACTTCTGTGGCCACTGCTGTTTTCAAAATTTGCTGGCATATTGAGTGCAGCACTTTCACAGCATCATCTTTCAGGATTTGAAACAGCTCAACTGGAATTCCATCATCTCCACTAGCTTTGTTCATAGTGATGCTTCTTAAAGCCCACTTGACTTCACATTCCAGGATGTCTGGCTCTAGGTGAGTGATCACACCACCATGATTACCTTGGTCATGAAGATCTTTTCTATATAGTTCTTCTGTGTATTCTTGCCATCTATTCTTAATATCTTCTGCTTCTGTTAGGTCCGTACCATTTCTGTCCTTTTTTGAGCCCTTCTTTGCATGAAATGTTCCCTTGGTATCTCTAATTTTCTTGAAGAGACCTCTAGTGTTTCCCATTCTGTTGTTTTCCTCTATTTCTTTGCATTGATCACTGAAGAAGGCTTTCTTATCTCTTCTTGCTATTCTTTGGAACTCTTGTTATTCTTTGAAAGAGATGGGAATACCAGACCACCTGACTTGCTTCTTGAGAAACCTTTATGCAGGTCAGGAAGCAACAGTTAGAACTGGACATGAACAACAGACTGGCTCCAAATAGGAAAAGGAGTACGCCAAGGCTGTATAATGTCACTCTGTTTATTTAATTTCTATGCAGAGTACATCATGAGAAACACTGGACTGGAAGAAGCACAAGCTGGAATCAAGATTGCTGGGAGAAATATCAATAACCTCAGATATGCAGATGACACCACCCTTATGGCAGAAAGTGAAGAGGAACTGAAAAGCCTCTTGATGAGAGTGAAAGNTTGGTGATGGACAGGGAGGCCTGGTGTGCTGCGATTCATGGGGTCACAAAGAGTCAGACAGGACTGAGTCACTGAACTGAACTGAGTGCATACATGTCAATTCCAATCTCCCAATTTGTCCTACACTCCCCACCTTCCCTGAGTCCACATGTCCATTCTCTATATCTGAGTCTTCATAGGTATCACTCCCTGTTTTCCCTCAAAATATGGAGAACTGGAGAACAATTATATCAAAAATTATCCCTCAAACTACCAAACAACAATACCAAAGAAGTTTTCACACTTTTGTAAAAGTTCTAGGGCCCACAACAGATTTCTCTACCTGGGGATCTGGCAAAGGGACGAGAACCCCCAGGGAATTTGACTTTGAAGTCCAGTGGAATGTGATTACAGAACTTCCTCAGAACTGGGGAAACAGACTCTTGGATGGCAAAAAAAAAAAAAAACTTGTGTGCATCAGGAACCAGGAGAAAGGAACAGTGATCCCAAAAGAGACTGAGACAGACTTTCTTGTGAGAGTCCAGGGCACTGAATACAATAGTCCTGGGAGCCACAATATGCTGGCATAACTCCTTTTGAAGGAGGTCACCATTACCACCATTATCCTTACCACAGTTTTGTTACGTAGTTAGAATAGGAAAAAAGAATCAAAAATGGCGGTGACTAAAAGACAAAGAAGGGAAAAGCCCACAAAAACAGAACAATGGAAGGTCCCAGAACCAGAATGAGGGCCTCAGATAAAACTAACAGCCCTCCTGGCTAGCCCAAATTACTTAGGGCAGACTCAGGGGGGAGGAGACAAATGTATAAAAGAAAGAAGCCTAGAAGGATTCAGGCCTCTCTTCTCTTGGTCTTTTAGGTCAGCCCGCCCTCAGTCCTCAAGGGTGTACTATCCTTTGTTTTTCCTAATAAAACTGAGCTATAACACAGGTCTGTCTCTCAATTCAAATTTTTGCTTCAGTGAAACAGGACCAAGGAAAGTACACACTCCCCAATATCTATATATTTGAGACCCCATGGACTACAGCGCATTAGGCTTCCCTGTCCTTTACCATCTCCTGGAGTTTGCTCAAACTCATGTCCATTGAATCAGTGATGCCCTCCAACCATCTCATCCTCTGTTGTCCCTTTCTCCTCCTGCCTTCAATCCTTAACAGAATCAGGGTTTTTTCCAATGAGTTGGCTCTTTACATCAGGTGGCCAAACATCAGGTCACATTAGGTCACTTCCATACATGACTACTGGGAAAACCATAGCTCTGACTAGACAGATCTTTGTCAGCAAAGTAATGTCTCTGCTTTTTAATGTGGTGTCTAGGTTTTGAGAGGGTAACAGGCAGGAAGGCCAGGCATCTCCAAATGGAGAAAATATGCTGCAAGTGTCAGACATTTTTTCTCTCTCTTTTAAGTGGCAGGAGGAAACAAACAAGTGTTAGAAATTTTCCCTTTACTATACAAATTAAAAAGGTTTCTCTTGAATTCTGTGTGGCCAGGAGGACACTCAACTCCACCTATCAAGCCTTGAGCTAAGCAATGTGTTTTTCTTATGGAAATGCTTTCCTTAAGTTATGTTAATGAACTATGTATTTACCTTAGTCTCTGTCTTTCTTGAGTCCATCCCATTTAAGACTCAGAACCAACAAGGGCTCAGCAAACCAGTATGTTTCACTCATACATTGTTCTCCTAATCTATGTTAATGAAACTATATATTTACTTGGAAATCTGCCTGTCTTCAAGATTCATGTCATTTTATGGCCCAGGATGACTTACCTGGTGCCAATGTTATCTCAAAATGCATGTTGTGGCTGAGGAGCCTGGTGCCACTCTGAGTTTTAGACATCTCCTTTCTATAATTAACAGCTTGCTAGTAGCTATATAACATATGGCTAAAGAATAGCAAGGGGGCACTCTTTCTGCCCCCTTCTGATGTCTATGTCAGAAGCTTTCTCTATCTCTTTTATACTTTAATAAAACTTTATTACACAAAACCTCTGAGCGATCAAGCCTCCGTCACTGGCCCCAGATTGAGTTTTCCTATTCTGGAGGCCAAGAATCCCAGCATTTTTCATGGCTCAGCAACATATTTCAGTTTGTCATAGCTTTTCTTCCAAGGAGCAAGAGTATTTTAATTTCATGACGGCAGTCACCATTCACAGTGATTTTGGAGCCCAAGAAAATAAAGTCTGTCACCATTTCCATTGTTGCCCCATCTATTTCTCATGAAGTGATGGGACAGGACGCCATGATCTTGCTTTTTTGAATGTTGAGTTTTAAGTCAGCTTTTTCACTCTCCTTTTTCACTTTCATCAAGAAGCTCTTTAATTCTTCTTCACTTTCTTCCATTAGAGTGGTATCATATCTGAGCTTATTGCTGTATCTCCCATCAATCTTGATTCCAGCTTGTGCTTCATCCAGCCCAGCATTTTGCATGATGTACTCTGCATACAAGTTAAGCTAGTAGTGTGATAATATATCGCCTTGATGTACTCCTTTCCCAATTTTGAATCAGTCTGTTGTTCCATGTCCAGTTCTAACTGCTGCTTCTTGACCTGCATATGGATTTCTCAGGAAGCAGGTAAGGTATTTGGTATTCCCATCTCTTTAGGAATTTTCCACAGTGTGTTGTGATATACACAGTCAAAGGCTTTAGCATAGTCAATGAAGCAGAAGTAGATGTTTTTTTCTGGAAGTCTCTAACTTTTTCTATGATCCAATAGATGTTGGCAAGTTAATTTCTGGTTCTTTTGTCTTCTTTAAATCCAGCTTTTACATCTGGAAGTTGTTGGTTCATATAACATTGAAGCCTAGCTTGAAGGATTCTAAGCATTACTTTGCTAGCATGTGAAATGAGTGCAACTGTGAGATAGTTTGAACATCCTTTGGCATAGCCCATCTCTAGGATGGGAATAAAAACTGATCTTTTCCAGTCCTGTGGCCAGTGATGAAATTTTTGGCATATTGAGTGGAGCACTTTCACAGCATCATCTTTTAGGATTTGAAGTAGCTCACCTGGAATTCCATCACCTCCATTAGCTTTATTCTTAGTAATGCTTCCTAAGACCCACTTGACTTCACACTCCAGGATGTCTGGCTCTAGGTGAGTTATCACACTATTGTGGTTATCCAGGTCATTAACATCTTTTTTTCTTTTATATAGTTCTTCTATGTATTCTTGCCACCTATTCTTAATATCTTCTGCTTCTGTTAGGTCCATACTGTTTCTGTCCTTTTTTGTGCCTATCTTTGCATGAAGTGTTCCCTTGGTACCTCTAATTTTCTTGAAGAGATTTCTAGTCTTTCCCATTCTATTGTTTTTCTCTATTTCTTTGCATTGTTCACTTAAAAAGGCTTTCTTATCTTTCCTTGCTAGTCTTTGGAAGTCTGCATTCAGATAGGTATATCTTTCCTTTTCTCCTTTATCTTTTACTTCTCTTTTCTCAACTATTTAAAGTCTTCCTCACACAATCATTTTGTCTTCTTTCTGTAGGTATATGTGTTTAGTTATCCTGTATGAGGTAGCATTACGGGTTATTCAGATAGATGACAGAAGCCAGGATAATTTCCTAATTTTTTAGATCTGTGAAACCCAAGATGACTCAATTAACTTCCTAAAGACTGTTTCTCTATTGTGAGTAGCTAACAAAGTTATTGTAGTCAGAGAAGTAGTGAAAGTGTTAGTTGCTCAGTAGTGTCCAACTCTTTGCAACCCCATGAACTGGAACCTGCCAGAATCCTCTCTCCATGAAATTCTCCAGGCAAGAATACTGAAATGGGTTTCCATGCCCTTCTCCAGGAGATCTTCTTGACTTGGGAAGTAAACCCAAGTCTCCCACATTACAGGCAGATTCTTTACCATTTGAGCTACCTGGGAAGCCCACTGTAGTGAGTACATCACAATATATGGGGCAATATTAGGGCTTCCCTGGTGGATCAGAGGTTAAAGCGTCTGCCTGCAATGTGGGAGACCTGGGTTCAATCTCTGAATAGGGAAGATCCCCTGGAGAAGGAAATGGCAACCCACTCCAGTATTCTTGCCTAGAGAATCCCATGGATGGAGGAGCCTGGCGGCTACAGTCCACAGGGTTGCAAAGAGTCAGACATGACTGAGCAACTTCACTTTCACTTTCATATTTATATCACAATATATTGGGATGCAATTATATACAATACATGTAATATAAAACATTATTAAAGGTATTAATAATTTGGGGATATTAAAAATATTTAATTTAATAATTAATTTCACATTATATATTCTAACAGGCTAATTTACAANCGGCTACAGTCCACAGGGTTGCAAAGAGTCAGACATGACTGAGCAACTTCACTTTCACTTTCATATTTATATCACAATATATTGGGATGCAATTATATACAATACATGTAATATAAAACATTATTAAAGGTATTAATAATTTGGGGATATTAAAAATATTTAATTTAATAATTAATTTCACATTATATATTCTAACAGGCTAATTTACAATACAATATATTGTCTTTAAAATTTATGTTAATAATGTCTGCTACAAATAAAAATGCATTCAGTAAGTACTTAAGGTTCATACCTGAAAATATTTTAATATAATCTGAGATTTACAAAAGCATGTTTTCTATTTTAAAACTTATTAAATGCAGTTTATGTTTGGATAAAATATTTTTTAAAATGAATCTTGGCTAAGAGCTTTATCCACAAAAACTATACTGAAACAAAGGAGACAATGACAATTCATAGTGTCTTCATCTGCCATAACCACTGCCATTTTCTTTATTGTCATTTGGGATGAGACTTCTGAAATCACTGCCAAAAAATCAACTTCAAAAACTGAACCAGGAAGAAACAGAGAATCTTAACAGACCCATCACAAGCACAGAAATTGAAACTGTAATCAGAAATCTTCCAGCAAACAAAAGCCCAGGTCCAGACAGCTTCACAGCTGAATTCTACCAAAAATTTAGAGAAGAGCTAACACTTATCCTACTCAAACTCTTCCAGAAAATTGCAGNGGGCCAAAGAACTAAATAGAAATTTCTCCAAAGAAGACATATGGATGGCTAACAAACACATGAAAAGATTCTCAACATCATTTATTATCAGGGAAATGCAAATCAAGACCACAATGAGGCACCATTTCACACCAGTCAGAATGGCTGCACTCCAAAAATCTGCAAGCAATAAATGTTGGAGAGGGTGTGGAGAAAAGGGAACTTCTCTTACATTGTTGGTAGGAATGCAAACTAGTACAGCCACTATGGAAAACAGTGTGGAGATTCCTTAAAAAACTGGAAATAGAACTGCCTTATGACTCAGCAATCTCACTGCTGGGCATACACACCAAGGAAACCAGAATTGAAAGAGACACAAGTACCCCAATGTTCATTGCAGCTCTGCTTATAATAGCCAGGACATGGAAACAATCTAGATGTCCATCAGCAGATGAATGGATCAGAAAGCTGTGGTACATATACACAATGGAGTATTACTCAGCTATTAAAAAGAATACATTTGAATCAGTTCTAATGAGATGGATGAAACTGGAGCCAATTATACAGAGTGAAGTAAGCCAGAAAGAAAAACACCAATACAGTATACTAACACATATATATGCAATTTAGAAACATGGTAATGATAATCCTGTAAGCGAGACAGCAAAAGAGACACAGATGTATAGAACAGTCTTTTGCACTCTGAGGGAGAGGGAGAGGGTGGGGTGATTTGGGTGAATGGCACTGAAACATGTATACTATCATGTAAGAAACAAATTGCCAGTGTATGTTCAATACAGGATACAGTATGCTTGGGGCTGGTGCATGGGGATGATCCAGAGAGATGATATGGGGTGGGAGGTGGGAGGGGGTTCAGGATTGGGAACTCATGTACACCTGTGGTGGATTCATGTAAATGTATGGCAAAACCAATACAGTAATGTAAAGTAAAATAAAGTAAAAAAAAAAAAATCAACTTCATTGCACCATCTTCTATGGTTTTCATCATTTCCCTAGGAATCAGTTTCTCTCTCTCTTACCTCCTCTCTCTCACCCATACACATATACACATGTGTAATACTAAGTCACAATTTTGTGCATATAACAATTGCTCTGGGTCAGAAAAGAAAAAAAAAAAAATCCTGAGCTTAGCTTCAGCTTAATGGCAGAACTTATAAATACATCTCACATCCCAATAATGTTTAAGTGTTATTTTGCAAGCACAAGTAGTTTCTGTGATTACTCTAACTCTAGCCTGGAAACATAAAAATCAGAAGTGATTTAGATGTTCTAATTCCAGACAGTAATACTGGAAAATATGTTTATGAAACAAGATATTCTAAATTATGGAGAAAATTTTATATGTAAGTCAAATTCAGTTGAATTTCAAAGTAAACATCAGATTGCATTTCCTAAATATACACAGAAAAATGTGAAATTATTCAAGCTAAGTTCTAATTCAAAATCATCTCCAATTTATTGTTAATAAAATAAATCCAATATTGTTATTGTTAATAAATAAAATACAGCAACAACACAAAATACACAATGGCTAAAATATACACTTCTTGGGCAAACCCTGATTTAATTGATTTTTGTTAAGTGAAGAAATACATAACTGAAATTCTACAAGGTAATGCAAGCTTTGTTGTCCAATATTCAGTTTAATATGTTCTGAATTAGTTTAATATGAATATCTTAATAGAAGTTTTTTAACAACATGTGGTAACCACTTTATTAAATTGAAAGTGCTGATGTGACCAAATTTGGGTAAGGCTTACTAGAATGTCTGTGCATTTATGACAAGAATAAATTGTTATGACCACTTTGGAAATATCTACCATTTATAACCATACTCTATAACCCAACAAATTTACTTTTAAGACCTGGAGCCATCTCCTAGTTAGCACCTTCTTCCCCTCCACCTCCCACTCACCCCCTAATTGCTCCCCCAAAAGAAAAAAAATCCACACTTGTTGTGGTAGAGAGGTTGGAATCCTCATGGTCAGAGCTTACAATTTCAGTTGCTTCTTACTTGCTCAGTTGTGTCCCTCTCTTTGCGACCCCATGGTCTGTAGCCTGCCAGACTCCTCTGTCCATGGGATTCTCCAGACAAAAATACTGGAGTGGGTTGCCATGCCCTCCTCCAAGGAATCTTACTGACCCAGGGATCGAACCCACATATCTTGTGTCTCTTGAATTGGCAGGTGGAATTTTTTTACCACTGAGCCACCTGGGAAACCCCATGACATCAATTAGATTACACTTATAACTGAATGGTATTACTAACTTTAAAAGAAAAATAAAATGGTAATGTGTTGAAGAGTCCTTTCAAGGCTTTGCCATCCTTTTTAGCATGGACACCCCATAAAATAAAGGGTAACATCTAGATTATTAGGGGAACACTGAAGATAGACTTTCCTTCATGCTGAAACCTAAATCTTCCCAGAATATTTCAGCAGACATTAATAAATTTACAACATATCTTCTATCTGCTATCATTATCTAATGTTTTCTGTATTAGTAATACATGTAAGGGTTAAGTGGAGAAGGCAATGGCACCCCACTCCAGTACTCTTGCCTGGACAATCCCATGGGCAGAGGAGCCTGGTAGGCTGCAGTCTATGGGATCACTGAGGGTCAGATACGACTGAGCGACTTCCCTTTCACTTTTCACTTTCATGTATTGGAGAAGGAAATGGCAACCCACTCCAGTATTCTTGCCTGGAGAATCCCAGGGATGATGGAGCCTGGTGGGCTGCGTCTATGGGGTCGCACAGTCAGACACAACTGAAGCGACTTAGCAGCAGCAGCAAACTTTAAACTAAGTCCTTTACAAGAATTTCAAATACCAAATGTATTTTTTCAAACCTCACTATATTAATTGGCTAGCTTGCCAGTTTTGAAGAAAGCCCTCATATCCAACTCTTTGTTATTCCATAGACTGTAGCTGGCTATTCTCTGTCCAAGGGATTTCCCAGGCAAGAACACTGGGGTGAGTTGCCATTTCCTTCTCCAGGGGATCTTCCTGATCCAGGGATCAAAACCAGGTCTCCTACATTGGCAGGCAGATTCTTTACCACTAGTGTCACAAGGGAAGTCCAAACTTTAAATTTAGTCCTTCGTAATAGTTTCAAATACTATTTTTTTTTTTTTTGAATCTTAAACTATATTATTTGTCAGTGCAAGAGACATAAGAGACACGGGTTCCATTCCTAGGTCAGGAAGATTCCCTGGAGGAGGGCATCGCAACTCACTCCAGTATTCCTGCCTAGAAAATCCTATGAACAGAGGAGTCTGGCAGGCTGCAGTCCTTAGTGTCTCACAGACTTGGACACAACTGAAACAACTTAGCACACATGCACATATTGGTTGGCTAGCTTGCCAATTTTGAAGACAGTTCTGTTTTATATACATATTCTTAATATAGTATAGTTCATATTGTAAATATCTTTTTACATGTTACTATAAGGGAGTCTGGTGGGCTGCCATCACTGGGGTCGCACAGAGTTGGACACGACAGAAGCAACTTAGCAGCAGCAGCACCAGCTGCATAGTTCATATATTTTATTTTAAGCTCATTTTTCTCTTTAAGCAAATGTTATGGCAAAAGAAGCCACCATCCCTCCAAGGTATCAGTCCCTTCAAAGGCCAGGCTGTAAAGATAATGATGACATAAAAATCAGAGGTGTCACAGAAAGTTTAGAGGGCTCAAATTTACTACTGGGAATTCGAAAGCAGAAATCTGACTCGTCTTTCCTAGTGATGAACAGAGAGCTAAAAATACACCTGCTAGATAAAGAACAAATGTTGTTTAAAGCAGACTGGAAAGGCTTTTCATGATCCTGTAACCTATGAGTTAAAAATTCTGAGCTGTTGCTTCCAGGGAATACGAAATAGTATCACCTAGTGTTATCACGGCAAATACATTCTCATTTGCACTCCAAGAAGGAAGTGTATTCTCACATTCAAAGGATTTTTAAAATGGCCCTCCCGTCACTGGTGAGCTGGCTCTGGTGATCACTCAGACCCAGCGTCCTCGGGTAAGATCAAGAGATAGAATTGCAGCATCAACTGGCACTTCCATGAATACCTCCAGCAGGCAGGAAGTATTCTCTAAGAACCCGAGTGACTTGTAAGTACATTAAAGAGGAAAGAAAAAAAAAAAAATTCAGACAAATACAAATTAGACACTGTGTCGAAAGGACTTCCAGTTAAAGTAAATGCTACCCCCTCCCCTTTCAGAGTCTGCTGTTAAAAGAGCAAGCTCAGGAGTCACACAGCTTGGGTTCTGATTCAGGCTGTGACATCGTGTGACAGTAGAGGTCCAAGGCCCAGCAGGAATCAGAGAGCAGCCTCTAAAGCGTTTCACTGAAGGGAATGTACAGAGAGTGCTATTTTCAGAGACGCNCTACCCCCTCCCCTTTCAGAGTCTGCTGTTAAAAGAGCAAGCTCAGGAGTCACACAGCTTGGGTTCTGATTCAGGCTGTGACATCGTGTGACAGTAGAGGTCCAAGGCCCAGCAGGAATCAGAGAGCAGCCTCTAAAGCGTTTCACTGAAGGGAATGTACAGAGAGTGCTATTTTCAGAGACGCAGGCGAGGTTAACCAACAAAAATGGCAGGGCAGCCCTGGGCAAGCAACAGCGAAGCAGGGCCCACCTTGACCGGAAAAAAAAGTGGAGGATCCGGTGTAAGATATTACAAGGACCCAAGGCTTCGCAGGTGGCTCAGTGAGTAAAGAGTCTTCCTGCAACGTAGGAGACCTGGGTTTCGTTCCTGGGTAGGGAAGATCCCCTGGAGAAGAAAATGGCAACCCACTCCAGTATTCTTGCCTGGAGAATCCCATGGACAGAGGAGCTGGCAGGCTACTGTCCTTGGGGTTGCAAGAGTCTGACACAACTTAGCAACTAAACCACAACCAGGACCCAGGGAAGGCTGGAGAGGCCACGAGCAAGCACACACACCAGGAGGAAGGCCACGGCCAGACTGACAGCCCAGCAGGAAAGGGGGACAGACAGCCCCATTGGCTGCTCCTTCTACTCCTGTTCTCCCCCCAGCGGCCACCCACAAAGCCTTTTCACAATTCTCAGGAAATAAAAACAGAATGTGGATAAGAAAATAAAGTCTAACCTTTGTCTTCTCCTTTGTGCTTACTCGAGTTTCCCTGGCTCACAGAGTAGTGCCTGCAGCGGTTCCAGACTTGGTCAGTTCCTGGTGCGAAATGGCTGCTTGGATAGGGTTTGTTTAGATGCCACTCCACATTCAGATCTGGGGTGCGAGCCACACAGCTGGACTCCCTACTTGAGCACGCTGGCTCCTCCCTATCCACAACATCCCTGTAAAGCAGCCCCTTCCCCAACCCTGCCAGAAGAGCACGTCCTCTAGAGCCCAAGTTCACACCTCTCCACTCTCCAGTCAAAAAATGATGCCTGCCTTTGCTTCTCTATCCAACTCCATCTCATTCTTACCCTGCACAGAAGAACATAAGAGAGAAGGATTGTCTCGGGAGGATCAGTAACAGAGACATCTCTCAGCTGCAGCAAACTGAAAGCCAGAAGCTAAGAGATTCTGAGTGATCCAGATCAGGGAGATACACCTCCTGGGCAGAACAAAACAACAGTGGATCTGGGGGGATAAATCCTTGTTGGATGGTGGGTAGGAACAGGAAAGTGCAATAAGTCTCTGTTTTACAGGCTAATGTAGCTGCTTCACCTAGAAGCAGAAATTTGAATTTAAACTTTCTCACTAGGGAGTCAATCACTTGTTTTCATTTTATCCTCTTCAGGACAAAAGCAGCTGCAGGTTATTATTATCCAAATCTCTCAGGCTTGTGTTTCTCCCTTAAGATTTTTCTCATAATTTTATCAATCGCAGACTTGTGAAATGGCTTGTTTTTGGCCCTGAATATATTTAAATTTGTAAAACCAGATTTTCCTTAAATGATCCTGTATTCCTNCTTGTGTTTCTCCCTTAAGATTTTTCTCATAATTTTATCAATCGCAGACTTGTGAAATGGCTTGTTTTTTGCCCTGAATATATTTAAATTTGTAAAACCACATTTTCCTTAAATGATCCTGTATTCCTTAAACCTTGCCTCTTAAACAGTTCACAGAAAAGATTCACATCTTTGCAGAAAATAAAATCTTCAGGTGAGCTGTCTAGAAGGGGAAGAAAACAGAACCCCAACCATGAGAACACAAAATTGAGTCTAGAAGAAGCAGCTAGAAGAGTAAGATATGCTAGATGAATCTCATGAAATCCAAGCCAGGCCTTGCTACATTCTGGGTGCAGAANATTTTCCTTAAATGATCCTGTATTCCTTAAACCTTGCCTCTTAAACAGTTCACAGAAAAGATTCACATCTTTGCAGAAAATAAAATCTTCAGGTGAGCTGTCTAGAAGGGGAAGAAAACAGAACCCCAACCATGAGAACACAAAATTGAGTCTAGAAGAAGCAGCTAGAAGAGTAAGATATGCTAGATGAATCTCATGAAATCCAAGCCAGGCCTTGCTACATTCTGGGTGCAGAAAATCCTGGAACCTGATGGGTCTTCCTCTGGGCTCTTAGCTTTACTATTGGCATCTGCTTTCAGTGGTGCTCATCCACGTGGCTCAGTCTTTGCTAGTGTTTATTTCGGTTTAAGACCCGATCCTAGGAATGAAAAGAACTCCTTCCCTTACTCTTCAGAGCTAATGAAATTAGACATTACCATCAAGACGACATTTTTTTTTTTCCCCTAATGAATCGGCTCTTTACCTCTGATGCTGGGAAGGATTGAAGGCAGGAGGAGAATGAGATGACAGAGGATTAGATGATTGGATGGCATCACTGACTCAAAGAACATGAATTTGCACAAACTCCAGGAGACAGTGAAGGACAGGGAATCAGGATGTGCTGCAGTCTTTGGGGTTGCAAAAAGTCAGGGATGACTTAGTGACTGAACAACAATAATCAAGATGTCAATATCAATCCTATTTATTGGTTGAAAAGAAAATCAAAGAAAATTCCATGACTTACTTCCCTATTTTCTGTTGCCCCCAATTGGAAACAGATTATATTTATGGAATATATTTCTGCCCTGTTGCCATGTCTCAATAACATTTGTACTTGATTCCCTAGAAAGAGACCTGGTTATATTATGCCTTATCTGATCACTTATCTTGAAGAGTTAAAGAAGCTCTAAAAAGAGTCATGATCATCTTCCAAAATAAGTAGAGTGCACCTTCTGTTAAGAAATAAAGCAACTCAGCAAATTTTATCTGTCTTACTAGCCATATTCAATGAGTCTTGAGTAGGGCATCATCCCAACTAGCCGATAGAAAGGAGTTCTGAACAGTTATATAAAATGAGACATTTATAGGCAGAAGGGGGCAAGACAAGGAGTTACTATCAAGAGTGATTGTTTCAGACAAGCCCACTTTCCTTTGGAGAATGGCAGGTGTTTATCAGGCTGATTACCCCACTAGGGTTGACCAGGTAATTTCAGATCTACTTATTTAATATTCCATTCCTTAAAAAGGTTGAAATTATAATTGTTAGGTATTACTAAGTGGTTTAGTCATATGGGCTTAGGATGCTTTCTAACATATACCTTGGTATATCTTTGCTCACATTTTATGCTCAGTCTCCAAGGCTTGTCATGAATAGAAACAAAAGTTTCCCGTGATATGATGAGAAATCTTCTGCTCTTATTAGGGAAAGTGGTTCATTTCTTTATACTGGCTAAAATTTTTTTTGCATTTATTTTCCAATAATATTAATTTTTTATTCATTTAAGAGGTATTTTCTGTTCTGGCTTCTTCCTCAGAAAAAAAAAAAGCTAGAAAGAGATGCATACGTACAGTGAAGATAAGCTACACCAGCACTAGAAAGAGTTTCTTGGGTGGCTCAGTGGTAAAGAATACACCTGCCAATGGAGTTGCAGTTTCAATCCGTGGTTAGGAAGATCCTCTGCAGAAAGAAATGACAAGTCACTCCAGTAGTCTTGGGCAAAAAGTCCCTTGAACAGAGGAACCTGGCAGGCTACAGTCTACAGGCTACAGAGTTGAACGTGGCTTATTGACTAAACAGCAACAGAAAAAAATTTATGAAGTGTCTATCTACTATGGTGCGGAACTGGAGGAAAGGAGCAAAAGCCATGTGAGAGGGTCTAGAATCTCCACCTGAATCATCCTGGCCTAAAATCAAAAACCTTAATCTGAGAGTTTGGGAAGCACAGTGAACCTCCATCACAATGTAATTTACCATTTTAACAAAAAAAGAAAACCAGTGCAATTATGGCAATAAGTATAGAATAGGCATTTGACAAAATTCAACAAGTATGCATGATAAATACTCTTAGCAAAATAGAAATAAAAGAGAACGTTCCTAATCTGATAAACAATAGCTACCTAAAAATTAGAGCTAGCATTATATCAACAGATGAAAAACTGAAGGCTCTCCCCATGAAAACCTGAACAAGGCAAAGACAGCTACTCTCATTACTCCTGTTGAGAATAGTATTAGAAGTTCTAGCCAGTGCCACAAGACAAAAGAAGAAAACAAATGTATTGGGAAAAAATTAAATGAAAATATGTCTATTCGTAGATGGCATCAATAGTTTGTAGAAAATTCTGAAGAATATACAAAAAGCTTCCTAGAGCTAANCAATTGGCTATCTGAATGGCAAATTCTCACAGCCACCAAAATTCCCATCAGAAAAAGAAACAGATGTACGGTTTATTTGTGATTGTTCTTTGTGTTCTATCTATATCCCTTTCCCCGAAATGAAACAACTTCTATTTTTAGTTTGCATCAATAGAAACCAAGTCGTGGGCAATAGAAATATACCTAGGAGAAGATTCTACATAGGAACAAGTGGCAACTTAACTTCACACGTGAAAAAATTTATATTGGCAACTTCACCCAAATTCTCAAGATCAGTCCTATGTCATCCAATAAAAAGGAAATTTTGACAGATGGGAAATCAAAATGGAAATGGATAATGGATCAAGATGAACTTGTCTCAATTTTGTAAAGTTTATGAAAACATCTGACTATGTGAACACTTTGTTAGGGCAATGTCTTGGGAGGGAGCTTTGAAAATTAGGAGACCCAAAGATTCACAGTTGATCTGTCCCTTAATATTGGTAAGTGTCTGATTAAANAAGATGAACTTGTCTCATTTTGTAAAATTTATGAAAACATCTGACTATGTGAACACTTTGTTAGGGCAATGTCTTGGGAGGGAGCTTTGAAAATTAGGAGACCCAAAGATTCACAGTTGATCTGTCCCTTAATATTGGTAAGTGTCTGATTAAATTCTATTTTAAATTTAATTTTTAGAGGGAGTAAAATATAATAAATTACAGTACTCAGAAAAGTACAAAGAATCAGTAGAACATTTCTACTGGAAAAATGACATGAGAGTATCTGTTACTCCTGATTTAAGGAAATGCCAGGAGCCACCATGGGAGATCCTACCCATGACAAAGTCATGTGGAAGAGAACTGGTAAGCAAGGCTTCAGGACTCAACGGGCTCCCTAGGCTTTCTCGAGCATCTACCCCAAAACCAGAATCTGTCTGTTTTACTATTTCATGACTTTCACCAACTCCTCTGACATTAACAGGGGGCTATCCCTGACCACCTTTCTCTGGAGAAAATCAACTTAGGGCTATAGCTAATAAGTCTCTTGGATATGAGAGGAATATTTCAAATCAAACTCCCGCTGTTAGCATTATAGCTTGCTTAGCAGGTATATCCAGACTCTTGCAGCTGCACATATGACTATTTACAGCCTCCCAACTGTGAGAGGCACGGAAAGCCTAAAACATAGAGCCCTTTAAAGAGATAAAAGTTATTAGAGTAGTGCTGGTGTAGGATTTTATTATTGAGCCAATACTTGTTGCTAAGATCTCATATCTCTTATCCACTGTGCACCTGGGAGTGCATTAGTTAACATAGTTGGGATGTTAAAAAAACAAGTGTATCCTTGAAATTAACCACATCAGACTTTAGAGCTAATTGGTTTTTTTCTTGTAACTCACTACACTTTTGCTCCATGAGAAATGTAACTTGTTTAATACTTTCTGAGGCTGACATAGATTAGAAATATAAAGAAAAAACATTCAAGGGAAAATAAGTTTTCTGGTTGAGCAGCCTTTATCAAAAGAGGGTCATAAAATGTCCACAGGCCTCCAAGGCCAGAAGATAATGTACACAATATTGTTTATGGGAAAGGTTGGCAGAAAAAATCCTGGTTTCGATAAAGACAAAACAGATGTAATGTTTGGGCTGACTCTGTATGACTTTGCATCTTTCACTTCCCTCTATGTATAAGACAAGGTATAAAAGTACCTTTTAAAAATAAAGCTATTGGGCCTCACTCACCAAAGCAGCTTGGTCTCCCCGCGTCAATCATTCTCTCCCTCTCCCTCTCACTCTCTTTTTCAGGCTGATCCCTTGGAACATAGAGGCTCCCTGCTATGTAAACCAAAGAATATCAGCCTCTTTCTCTCTTCTATTTTCTTATCTACAATATTCTTTCCTTATCTCTTTAAATCATCCGCCGACGCCATTTTTCCTTCAGGTTCCCCTGGATCCTGCAGGGGCTGGACCCCGGCAAGGAAAGAAATAGATTATGATGGAATCACGAGAGAAGTGTGGGCAGAAGAAAAGATCAAGTAAAACATCTAATTTGATTACTAGAGGGTGTAAGTAAACATATTGTAATAGTGCAAGGTAAACAATACAATTTTTTGACTATGCCAAAGCCTTTAACTGTGTGGATCACAATAAACTGGAAAATTTTTCAAGAGATGGGAATACCAGACCACCTGANAGTTGACTCATTGGAAAAGACTCTGATGCTGGGAGGGATTGGGGGAAGGAGGAAAAGGGGACAACAGAGAATGAGATGGCTGGATGGCATCACAAACTCAATGGACATGAGTTTGAGTGAACTCCGGGAGTTGGTGATGGACAGGGAGGCCTGGGCTGCTGCAATTCATGGGGTTGCAAAGAGTCGGACACGACTGAGCAACTGAACTGAAATGAACTGAAACAATACAATGGGTGGTAATTATGTGTATGTGTGAGTGTGTGTTTGTACGTAGTGGAATTTATGCTTGCATGCCTGCATGCTAAGTTGCTTGAGTCGTGTCTGACTCTTTGTGACCCTATGGACTGTGGCCTGCCAGGCTCCTCTTTCCATGGGATTCTTGAAGCAAGAATATTGGAGTGAGTTGCCATGCCCTCCTCCAGGGGATCTTCCCAACCCAGGGCTTGAACCCACATTTCCTGCAACTCCTGCATTGCAGGCAGACTTTTTAACCATTGAGCCACCAGGAAGCCCCATTGGAATGTATGAATTGCCCTAAATCTCCTACTATAGCATCATAATTTTAATTGTATACATTTAAATGTCAGCTTGAAACATTAATTAGTCTTTGAATATCTTCATACCTTTGCAAAACTTTCCTTAATGAATATGTTTATTACCTGGGATATTTTGATCTAATTTGCTACTACTACATTCTATATATATGACAAAACTGAAGAAATAGGAAAGCTATGGTAAGATAATGAAGTCTCAAAGAACAGAATCAAATATTAAAGCAAAAATAAAATATTTTATTNTTAGTCTTTGAATATCTTCATACCTTTGCAAAACTTTCCTTAATGAATATGTTTATTACCTGGGATATTTTGATCTAATTTGCTACTACTACATTCTATATATATGACAAAACTGAAGAAATAGGAAAGCTATGGTAAGATAATGAAGTCTCAAAGAACAGAATCAAATATTAAAGCAAAAATAAAATATTTTATTAAAGTTATTTTATGATTGTATAAATATTTTAAAATAAATCACTTGAAAAACAAAAGCTATGAAATAATCGCTCAAGAGAAATTACATCTAACAAAATTTAATAAATTATTAGGATTGTGTTAGAATGGAATTAAGCAATAATCCAAACCAAACTCATACTTCGTACACCAATGGCCACGCTTCTCTTTCAAGGTGACATAAACTTTGCCTCAGTTCAGAATAACTTTCTGACTACAAGGGTTACCAGTTTGGGCACTAGTATGCTTTAGAAGAACGTGGAATAAACTCTCAATATTAAAACTTTAAGGCAATCTAAAACCATCTTCTGTGAAAGTTCAAATAAAGTCTCTCTTAGAGACAGAGAAATAAGGTGACTGACCCTGCAAAGCCTCTTCTGACCCCAAGAATGTAAGTAATAAAGAAAGAAAAGATCAGAGAACCATGAGTGCGAAATCAGGAGCTTCACTTCTATACAATGTTTTCATGGACAGAGTTTAAAGTTCAGAAACAAGCTATAGATATTAAAGAAAATATCTGTCAAAATAAGACATATTTTAAAAAGATGTAAAAACATGTATGAAACAGATGTAGGCCTCTCTATTTTTATTCCACATCATTAGAAAAAAAATGCCTGCATATTTGTGGATCTTAGTTGCTTGTGACTGTCCATTCAAGTACATGCTAATTATGATGTTGGTATTATTTGTAAATAATAATTCATGTTAAGATAGCATCCTTTCTTAATATCATAAAACATTTCATAGCTAAAGCCAATTATATTTCAAAACCTATGTGGACCTTTGTTTGTATTACCCAAAGCTTATATTTCTATGAAGTAGTCTCATTTATGGACTTCCTTAGTGGCTCTGTGGTACAGAATTAGTCTGCCAATGAAGAAGACTCAAGCTCAATCCCTGCGTCAGGAAGATCCCCTGGAGTAAGAAACGGCAACCCACCACAGTATATTTGTCTGGAAAATCCAATGGACAGGAGGGCGTGATGGGCTACAGTCCATGGGGTCACAAAAGAATGAGACACAACTTAGAGACTAAACAACAATGAGTCTTATTCCAAGACCAAACAAGCTGAATGCGACTAAAAGATCCATGCTGCATCCAATGCTTTTATTTTTTTATGTATTTTATTGCAAAGTAATACCTAAAACAGTCTTTAATATACTCAAAACCATAGTGGAAGGCAACTTGCCCAGGGGACAAAGGATGAACAGAAGAATGATATGCCACTTCATCAAGTTCAGCTAACATATTCTTGATGGATTAACATGCCCACTGAATATATTAAACAGTCAAAACACTAGAATGTTAAAATATAAGATGTCCAATATATATAGATATTTGATAATTACAAAACACTAATCATGAATTTTGAGTTCTGCCCTGGCTAGGTTTCATTTATTTGGATATGCAGTTGTTTCATGCTCTTTCAAGGCAAATACATGCCTTGGTCTAGTGATGATAATGAAAAGTTAAGAGAATTTACACTGAATTTTTCAATAAAAATTTATCGTGATAGGTAAACTGGCAGACTGAGATAAATGATAGAGAAGTAGTTGTATATTGAGATGGGCATGTGATATATATGAAGATACTTACATGCTGCTGCTGCTGCTGCTAAGTCGCTGCAGTCATGTCCAACTCTGTGCAACCCCATAGACGGCAGCCCACCAGGCTCCCCCGTCCCTGGGATTCTCCAGGCAAGAACACGCGAGTGGGCTGCCATTTCCTTCTCCAATGCATCAAAGTGAAAAGTGAAAGTGAAGTCGCTCAGTCGTGTCTGACTCTTAGCGACCCCATGGACTGCGGCCCACCAGGCTCTTCCGTCCATGGGATTTTCCAGGCAACAGTGCTAGAGTGGGGTGCCGTTGCCTTCTCTGATACTTACATAGATATATGTATACACATACATAAAAGTTGCAGGTAGTTTCTAGATTAATTTAAATAGTTAATGGCACCGAATTTAAATTCTACCTCTTCCATTCTATTGCAAAAACCATTTATTCATGCCATATACTTACAAGTAGAAACGAAACCCTGTCCCTCTTTCAGGATAGAATGGCCTCATTCCATGCAACCTTCCTCAGTAAGAATGCAGCTTGTGAGAGGTTAATAGTGATTCCTCCTAGACTCAGAATTTATTATCTCTGGACATCATTTTTCCCTCTGATTATTACATGAGACATGCANAACCCTGTCCCTCTTTCAGGATAGAATGGCCTCATTCCATGCAACCTTCCTCAGTAAGAATGCAGCTTGTGAGAGGTTAATAGTGATTCCTCCTAGACTCAGAATTTATTCTCTCTGGACATCATTTTCCTCTCTGATTATTACATGAGACATGCAGTTGGACCTCAAGTTGAGTCTCAAAACACCAAGCAAACAAGCAAACTTGCATGGCAACTCCCCACAGAGTTCATTGTAATCAGCACTCTTTACTGTGTCTGTCCCAGTTCCTGTCCATCATACACACACACACACACACACACACACACACACACACACACCCCACATATATCATGCAACCTATATCTCCCAGTATTATTCTCCTAAGCTATTTCATCGGATGTAGGGGATAGCTTATTTTTCATTAGCTAAACTATTTTACTTTACCTGGGAAGAAAAACTGGCAGTATTAGATAATACGGTATTTTTCTGGAAGATCATTCTGTCTAGCACAAACTCATTACCTTTGCATTGTAATTTTACAGCACTACATATTTACTTTTGGAACAGTGAACACTAGTAGGACATATGCTTTTTTGCAATGTGAATGGAGAGGAGATGAAACAATATTCCACAGAGAAAATTCTCAAAATACAGACTAAAATAAGCTTTACATTTTTATGAGCTGAACCAAGGTTATTTAAGGATGACAACTTTAACACACATCTTCTGCAATAGATAATTAATCTGGGCAAAAAAGATCTTGGAGGAGTAACCTGTTAAGCAAAAACAAGAATGTTCAGCTTAAATAGGAAGAAGTGTCCACAAAATAAAATAAATTGTTCCAAATAATTTCAGGCCAAGTATACAACCATTCCAAAAGATGCAAGACTATTTAAAAAGCCTTTCAAATAGAAAACTCTGAAATGTATATCTTGGTTTTACTTAGGTACTGACTTTAAAAAAAAAAAAAAAAAGAGGAAGGAGGAAGGAAAGAAGGAAAGAGAAAGTGAGAAAGTTAATTACTATTGATATTTTAATATCTAAAGCAAATCATTTTCAATTCACAAATATTTCAGCTTAAAGTAAATGATTATTTTGTAAGCATACCTGGTAGATGGTAGCTTGTCTTTTTGTTTTAATATCTTTAAAATATCTACTAGGATAATTAAGGAATAGAAATGGCATAGAGACAGTCATATATCATTTGTAGAGTGACTAAATTGTCCAAGAAAGAGAAATAGGTATACACAAACTTAGATGTGTGTGTGTGTGTGTGTGTGTAGAATCTACACATTTTAATAATGGCTTAAATCTAAATTAATTAGAATTTCAACTATAGATTCATATCCAGAACTGAATCTGGTTAAGTCTGGCCTTTAAAAGAGTAACTGAGACATAGTAAGCATTTAAGAAATGTTAGCAGCTTTTGATGTTGCTATGCCAAGTTTGAAATCTTGCTTTTCCTCAGGTTCAATCTGTTTTGAAATAAAACTATGTATTTGTGGAATAAATAATTCTATGCATTTAAATCTATTACAAGTTATTTATTTAAGCTAAAATGTGTCATTCATTTGTTTTTTTGTTCTTCCCGTTATTAATTTATTCTTTCTTTCAAATTGACATTGATCTCTTACTTCATGAAAAGCTATTTCTCCTAGGTTGTAAAAATTTTTAAAAAATGAATATGATCTTTCAGCTTTACTTCAAAGAGTTTACAGTTAGAACATGGAACTACAGAAAGAGCAGCACAAAGATATTATTTTAGAATATGAGAAAATTTATTACCAGTGCCTTACTTGATCAAACTTTCTTCACAGTAATGAACACCTTTCTTTTTATACCAAGAAATGCTTTATCTTCAAATTCCTCATTTTTCTCTATTTTACAAGCACACATTCATATAACTAAAACAGATAAGAAAGAAAAAAAAAAGATTTCTCATTAGGTAGCATCACATGTTAGGTATTCTTCATGACCATGTCAATTGATTCCAGTTTGATAAATACTCATCAGAGCTCTTTTTCTTTCAATATTTTAAGAAACTAATTCCAAATAAAACATCNAACATGCTTCCGCAAAACAACAACAAAAAAAGTATATCCTTAAATTAGTTAAAATTATCGAAGAACAATTAAAGTGTTTTGAAGACAAAAGATAATAGTTGTCCCCCTCCTTTTCCCTTCAGTGAGTTTCTTTTCAAATCCTTTCCCCAATGGAAATTACTTCCTTTTCTGCCGGGGTCCAGCCTCGGTGGATCCAGGGTAATATGAAGGGGAGATGGAATCAGCGTCTTAGAAAAGAATTATTTTAATTAGAAATGTAAGATTAAGAAAAAATGATATAGTAGGAAAATTAGTGGAGAAAAGAGGCTGAATAACTTGGTTTACACGGAGAGCTAATAAAACCTCGAGACAAGAGGTTTGCACCATCCACGTTAGGCCACTGGTGCCCGCTTGAATAGCAGAGGGTGCCCCAGCTTGGGCTCCCTCTCGTGTGGGTCTTAGAAGCCAGGGCAAGTAAGTAGACATGGCGAGCCTCCACNTTAGTGGAGAAAAGAGGCTGAATAACTTGGTTTACACGGAGAGCTAATAAAACCTCAAGACAAGAGGTTTGCACCATCTATGTTAGGCCACTGGTGCCCGCTTGAACATCGGAGGGTGCCCCACCTTGGGCTCCCTCTCACTTGGGTCTTAGAAGCCAGGGCAAGTACATAGACATGGCGAGCCTCCATGCCCCAGATGGGAATTCAGCCTGAAAAGGAGAAGGAGGGAGAGGGAGAGAGAGAGAGAGAATCGACATGGGGGAAACCAGTCTTTCCAGTGACTGGCCCATCCTTTATTGTCCAGAAAGGCTTTTTATACTTTTGGTTGCACATAGAGATCAATGGATAATACAAAATTATGCAGCATCAGCAGCCCTGACTCTTATCAAGACCAGGCTTTCTCTCTTCATACCTCGCTGTATACACAAGTCTTGGGTGATTTACATCATCTTCTGGCCAGAAGGCCAATTAACATTTTACAGCCCTTTTCTGATAAGGGTCTGTCAACCAGAAGACTTATATGCCTTAATAGTGTTGTTCTTTTCCAAAATCTGGTGCCACTCTCAGAAAGCACTAAATAAAGTTACATTCTTACATAGCAAGGACACAGCAGTTTATAACAAAGAAAGAGGAGTACAGTGATTTATAACAAAGAGAAAATTAATTAACTCAAAAGTCTAGTGTTGCTAACATCAAAACAACTATATTCCTTTTTCTATATCCCAATCACATTGATTAATATCCTTCAGGTGCCTAAAAGATAAAGGATATGGAAGCCTTGCAGCAGTCATTGACTCAACATGAAAACCCTCTACCAATATAATTCTTAGCTCTTTAAAAAGAGGGCTCTATATCTTTAAGATATTTTAAGCTTCATGCCTCTCGCGGTTTGGGGGCTGTAAACAATTCACAAGTGTAGTTAAACCTGTCAGGCAAGTTAGAGAGCCATCAAAGTGGTTAGAGCTGAAACATTCCTTTTATATGCAGGAGACTGTCAATTGGAGCGCTAAGTTAACTTTTTTTAGAGGAAAGTGGTGGGGGACAGCCCCTGTTAATGTCAGAAGCGTAAGCAAAAAGCATAACGCAGTACGGCAGGCAGACTCTTGTTTTGGGGGTAGATGTTTGAGAAAATTCGGTGAGGCTCCCTTAAGGCCCAACTCGCCTTTGCCTGTCGGACCTCTTAACCTCATGACCTTTGCCAGAGGTGGGACTCCTTGTGCTGGCTCTCCGTACTTTTCTCAAATTTCCTATTAGACACATTTTAATTTTTACTCTTGAGATTCACTTCACATTTTATATAGTTAACTCTTTTCTCTGTATTTCATTTGTTTTAGTCTTATTTTTCAATTTAATATTTCTTTACATAATTTTTCCATATGATTTTCACATTAATTTTTTTTTATTATGATTACTCACATACTCATTGAATAATCTTTGTATACTCACAGGTATGTTTGTAGAACNTGATTAATATCCTTCAGGTGCCTAAAAGATAAAGGATATGGAAGCCTTGCAGCAGTCATTGACTCAACAATGAAAACCCTCTACCAATATAATTCTTAGCTCTTTAAAAAGGGGGCTCTATATCTTTAAGATGCTTTAAGCTTCGTGCCTCTCATGGTTTGGGGCTGTAAACAATTCACAAGTGTAGTTAAACCTGTCAGGCAAGTTAGAGAGCCATCAAAGTGGTTTGAGCTGAAACACTCCTTTTATATGCAGGAGACTGTCAATTGGAGCTCTAAGTTAACTTTTCCTAGAGGAAGGTGGTGGGGGACAGCCCCTGTTAATGTCAGAAGCATAAGCAAAAAGCATAATGCAACACAGCAGGTAGACTCTTGTTTTGGGGGTAGATGTTCGAGAAAATTCGGCGAGGCTCCCTTAAGGCCCAACTTGCCTTTGCCTGTCGGACCTCTTAACCTCATGACCTTTGCCAGGGGTGCGACTCCTTGTGCTGGCTCTCCGTACTTTTCTCAAATTTCCTATTAGACACATTTTAAATTTTACTCTTGAGATTCACTTCACATTTTATATAGTTAACTGTTTTCTCTGTATTTCATTTGTTTTAGTCTTATTTTTTAATTTAATATTTCTTTACATAATTTTTCCATATGATTTTCACATTAATTTTTTTTATTATGATTACTCACATACTCATTGAATAATCTTTGTATACTCACAGGTATGTTTGTAGAACTGTAAACTCTGATTATATAATGTCCATAAATGGAAAAAAAAATTTATGTTCTCGTGAATTTAAAATCAGGTTGATTACCACGTAAAATGAAGTTTGTTACTAATGTTTTGGCTGACAAAACACATAAATGAATTAGTNTTTTTTTTATTATGATTACTCACATACTCATTGAATAATCTTTGTATACTCACAGGTATGTTTGTAGAACTGTAAACTCTGATTATATAATGTCCATAAATGGAAAAAAAAATTTATGTTCTCGTGAATTTAAAATCAGGTTGATTACCACGTAAAATGAAGTTTGTTACTAATGTTTTGGCTGACAAAACACATAAATGAATTAGTTATCAGAAAGGTATACAAATTTTCTCCTTAGCTGATTGTCTATTTGATCACTTAGAGTCTTCTCGACATTGCAAAGAATTCCAGAACATGACATTTTGGAACGTTTGAAAGATCAGGAAGTGCTTTCAGCATCACATGGACACTTTGGCAATCAATGCAGGTTGTTTCATCACCCACACCAATAGAGCCCCACACTAAATTGAGTCAAGATCATTCGGTCTAATTACTTTCAAACAGTGGCCTCTGATTGTGTTTTATCCTGTTCTGTATGATTTGAGAAGAAAGTAGAACTGATGTGAATACTGTGGCACCATCAATTCTTCCAAATTTGCTTTTATCTTCAATAGAACCAATATTCTTAAGTGTTCTAACCTTTTGTGGTGAATCTTGTGCTGAATATTCACAAAAAGCAGGCCTTGTGATTCATATTGTAACTGTATTACCACAATCTCTCTCTTACACTTGTGTGGGGTTGTCACTCTTAATTCGTTTCTTCCCCAGGATCTTGCCTTCAACCCCCAAACTCATCTCAATGGTATTCAGAAGAAAAATGAATTGAAATGCCTATTAACTTATTTCTTTGAAAGACTTATTTTATATATTTTATCTCTTTCATGTAAACCAGCCCTGGACTTTTTCTTTCTTATCTAAATGCCTAGTATACATTGTTCTATCAAAAATAAAATTGTGCCTTTAAGATAAAAATCAGCCAATTAATGACAATCCAGATATAGATGTGATGAGTAATTTATTTTTTCCTGTTTAAGTTCACCTTTTTTCCCCCATCTGCTTTCCTTTTCTTCTAGTGAAATTTTTGCAGCCTTACTGTACATGATGATGTATACTTTTTTTCCCTGAAATGGATATAAAGAAATAGCCTAAAAAACATATTTAGTTGTAATATTAGGTTGTGTCATCCACATTGGTCCCTCACAGATAGTGGTTTCCGTACCGGATTCAGCAGTAACACACATGAATGATGCATTTGCTGGCAGACCTGTGTTAAGCATGCAGACCTGTGTTAAGCATGCAGACCTATGTGTGCTTGCTAAGTCATTTCAGTTGTATCCAACTTTTTGCAACCCTATAGACAGTAGCCTACTAAGCTCCTAAATCCATGAGATTCTCCAGTCAAGAATACTGGAGTGAGTTGCCACACCCTCATCCAAGGGATCTTCCTGACCCAGGGATGGAACCCATTTCTCAATATGTCTCCTGCATCAGACAGGCAGATTCTTTACCAATAGCACCACCCAGAAGCAGAGGTGTATATGGGACCAATTCCCTCACCTTCCTAATAGCTCCTTTTGGTATCTTTCACACCAGCTTCAATTTTCACTCCAGTGTTCAATGTTAGTAATATTGTTCTTTAGTGGTCACTTCTAGTTATGGAAAATCTTCAGAAATTCTTAAGTAACCAAAAAAAGAGCTGTTTTCTTTTTTTAATTCACAATAACTGCTTCAGAAATTAAAGCCTCTACTAAGGGAAAGTGATCTATAGCTTACAGTCACCCCAAAAAGTGAAAAATGAGTCATTCAGTCATGTTTAACTCTTTGCAACCTCATGGACTGTAGCCTCCCAGGCTCTTCTGTCCATGGAATTCTCCAGGCCAGAATACTAGAGTGGGTAGCCATTTNAGGGAAAGTGATCTATAGCTTACAGTCACCCCAAAAAGTGAAAAATGAGTCATTCAGTCATGTTTAACTCTTTGCAACCTCATGGACTGTAGCCTCCCAGGCTCTTCTGTCCATGGAATTCTCCAGGCCAGAATACTAGAGTGGGTAGCCATTTCCTTCTCCAGGGGATCTTCCCAATCCAGGAATCG
Source organism: Neotragus moschatus (assembly GCA_006410615.1). Taxonomy (NCBI): domain Eukaryota; kingdom Metazoa; phylum Chordata; class Mammalia; order Artiodactyla; family Bovidae; genus Neotragus; species Neotragus moschatus. Next base: position 2,564,462 of record SJYA01002334.1, read on the forward strand.
GATCCATGTCTCTTGAACTGCAGGCAGATTCTTTACCATCTGAGCCACCAGAGAAGCTCAATCTTTTTTGTTTAAGTGTCTAAGTTCTAACTCAAATCTTACACTGGATACAAATGCATATGACTCCTCTCTTCTTTGGAGAAGGTTCCCTTCCATTTGTTTAACTATGGTTATATCTGTGGAGTTCAGAGTATGAGTACTGGAATTTCACCGATTACTGAGGAAATGAAAGATGAGTTTGGGAGCTGAGCCAAACTCTTCATAAACAGATCTTCCAGACCTCGCTAAATGAGAGGGTATTCATGCAAAATTATACTAGTAATGGGAATCATCAGTTTATCATCCACNAGTTCAGAGTATGAGTACTGGAATTTCACCGATTACTGAGGAAATGAAAGATGAGTTTGGGAGCTGAGCCAAACTCTTCATAAACAGATCTTCCAGACCTCGCTAAATGAGAGGGTATTCATGCAAAATTATACTAGTAATGGGAACCATCAGTTTATCATCCACTTACAGCCCCTTTTCTCAGTTCCATCTGGGAAGGTTTTATTTATTTATTTGGCTGTGCTGGGTCTTACAGAATGTGGGATCTAGTTCCCAGACTAGGGATTGAGCTCAAGCCCTCTATGTTGGGAGCCTGGAGTGTTGACCACAGGACCAGCAAGGAAGTCTCGCAGGCAGATCCTGAAGTAATTAAATTGGGCTTCTTATCAGAGCGTGAAAATCAGCAGTTTATCATCACTTCTGTTTCACAAAGTATCAGAGTTCTGCTCACAAGTACGTCCTATTTGCAGCTGAATAGTTTCCTTCTTTGGTTGCTCCTTCAAAGTTTGGAACCTTTGACACACTGCTACAAGTTGCCCTTCAAAGCAACATACATAACACATACATAATATATACACATAAATCCATCCAGATTCACTCTATTTTTTAATTGCAACTTTTATTATTGATTATGCAGTGTTATTTCGCTTAACACAAGTTCAAAAATATAACCCAAAGACTTCTGCTCTACACCAAACTTTAGCTTAAATAACATTGTGAAATCAGTCACAGGTACTAATCCATTAGAATTTGAGGCCATAGATAACTTCAATTATGTCATAGTCTCAGATGTTACTGGTAACAGTCAAAATTTCAGATATTTTTAATGTCCTTTACTTATCGGCTTGAAAAATGTGTTAGTCCTATAACATCTCAATGGTGCATTCAACTGCTACTGCTAAGTCGCTTTAGTCATGTCCGACTCTATGCGACCCCATGGACGGCAGCCCACCAGGCTCCCCCATCCCTGGGATTCTCCAGGCAAGAACACTGGAGTGGGTTGCCATTTCCTTCTAAAATGCATACAAGTGAAAAGTGACAGTGAAGTCGCTCAGTCGTGTCCGACTCTTAAAGACCCCATGGACTGCAGCACACCAGGCTCCTCCATCCATGGGATTTTCCAGGCAAGAGTACTGGAATGGGGTGCCATTGCCAAAAGACATCACTCCAATTCTTGACTTTACACTTGTTTAGACCCTGCTTAGCCTTTGGTAAGACAAGACTGCCTTAATGGGCTTCATCCTTCATCCTCTTGTATATTAAAGAGTGTGGATGCAATTTGGGGGATTTTCAACTCACAGAAGAGGAATATAATTTTAATAATTCAATGTTTTCTAATTTCAAGACTCTAGCTCTTTCAGAATTTCAGTTCCTATAAGTGCTTTGCATAAACATTAATCTTTATAGTTTTCCTTTGCTTCTTACTTTCCTCCAAATGTAGAAGTTTAACCTTTCTTGAAATACACCGTGCAAGTTTTATTTCTGATATATTCAATCTTGAACAGCTTGTTGCTTCCTAATAGCTACAGTATTGAAGTAAGAGCTTGGCATCTTAATTTGAAATAATAGAAATGAATTCTACATAATCAAGAAAGAAAAGAATTTATTACAAATATGTAGATGTTTAAACAGTGTAAGTCAAGGGTATGGTGAGGCTACAGTGGACACCATAATAGTGATAGAGGGACTTCCCTGGTGGTCCAGTGGTTAAGACTCTTTCTTCCAATGCAGGGTTGCAGGTTCAATCCCTGGTTTGGGAGCTAAGATCCTACATGCCTCATGGCCAAAAGACCAAAGCAGAAAACAGAAACAATATTGTAATAAATTCAGTAAAAACTTTTAAAATGGTTCACATCCAAAAATATATATATAGTAAATGCAGTATTAATAGAAAAGCATTTTTAATGAATTATTTATTCTCTACTTCTTACTTCTTTTTGTATCTGTTTTTCCTCCTTTCTCTCAATTAATCTCTCCAATCCAAAACAGATTTTGAAAAATGATCATGAACATCTTACAAATGTATGTCACTTCATTCAAAAGACCATCTAATCTGAGGTTAATCTCTCACATTCTAGAAGATAAATTCAAAGCAGTGAACCCTAATTGGCACAGCCTCCAGAGGCTGGTCCCTGTACCTGGTGGGTCTAACTCAAAGCTAACTTACATTGCACTACTTAGGATTCCAAGAGCTATTACTACAGTGTGCACACCTGCAAATGTGGAGACAGCCACAGAAAAGGCAGACAACAAAGAGATCTGGATAGACCACCCACGAGTTAAGTACTACAACTAAGTAGCTTTAATATCTAAGTAGCTTCAATAACTCTGTCATTAATTTAACCTCGAATAGCCAAAGCCATCTTGAGAAAGAAAAATGGAACTGGAGGAATCAACCTGCCAGACTTCAGGCTCTACTACAAAGCCACAGTCATCAAAACAGTATGGTACTGGCACAAAGACAGAAATATAGATNCTTTGGAAGGACTGATGCTAAAGCTGAAACTCCAGTACTTTGGTCACCTCATGTGAAGAGTTGACTCATATCTTCACATTGACCCCAAATTAATTGGGCTTCCCTGATGGCTCGGATGGCAAAGAATCTGCCTGTAATACAGGAAACCAGGTTTGATACCTAGATCAGGAAGATCCCCTGGAGAAGGGAATGGCTATCCACTCTGATATTCTTGCCTGGAGAATTCCATGAACAGAGGAGTCTGGCAGGCTAGACTGGGGTTGCAAAGAGTCATACATGACTGAACTCGCACATACAAATTAATTAGTGACACAAAGAGCAAGTTAGTCCCATTTCCAAACAATATGTACATGCCAAGGCATTTTTCAGAAATTCAATTTTAGTAAGAGTTAAACAAGAGTTAAAGGAAGGAGAACAAAAGAGTGATAACTTCTCTGTCCATCATTTGCTCNGACTGAACTCGCACATACAAATTAATTAGTGACACAAAGAGCAAGTTAGTCCCATTTCCAAACAATATGTACATGCCAAGGCATTTTTCAGAAATTCAATTTTAGTAAGAGTTAAACAAGAGTTAAAGGAAGGAGAACAAAAGAGTGATAACTTCTCTGTCCATCATTTGCTCTGGAAACTGCTGATTTTCCACACAGATGACAAAGGAGTGGTCACTGTACAGGGTTTAGTGGTGATTAACTTATAGAGTCTCATGAATAACAGATGGATGGGACAGTGAGAGTAATGAGGGTACTCTGGTGACTAGCAGTCATGCAGAGTCACAAGCACTCACAGGAACTGAGTGCCACAGGGGAAGACTGCCAGGAAAGAAAGGACATTTCTTTTCTTTACTATTTTATTAAGTAATTGTAAACCTCCACATGAGTTTGGGTAAACTCCAGGAGTTGGTGATGGACAGGAAGGCCTGGCATGCTGCGGTCCATGGGGTCGCAAAGAGTTGGACACGACTGAGTGATTGAACTGAACTGATAAACCTCCACTGTTTCTCGTAACATTTTTGTAGACTATTTTAAAAAGAGAGCTCATCACTTTTGTTAACTAAAAGCTGAGAAACAAAGACCTGATTAAAATAAAGAGGCATTTATTTGAGATTTATTAGGACCACAGCCCAGGAGACTGAATTAAAAAGCTCTCAAATTGTGTTCTGCTGGACCACAAAATGAAGCTTTTATAAAAGTACAAACCACAAGGTTGCAGTTAGTTCTGTGAATTGTATCAGGGATTATAATTGGACCTGGCAAGAAAGGTGCTTGTTTCGTAAGGATTGGTTGAGGTCCAAAATGGTTAAATAGTTACAAATCTATCAACCTTGAGACACAGGTTGCAGCTAACAGATGTGAAAATGGCTGGAATCTTTGGGTTATGTGTAGTTCACAGGAAGTTCAAGTTCTCAGTGGTGCTTGAACTTGCCTAAGAACAGGTCCTTATTGGCCACTCAACTCCATTTTTATATGTCTGAACTGTAATTACTTCATTATAATTTCATCAAAAGATATATCATGTATAGTTATATGTTTAGTAAATATGTATGTAAATGGGGAAAATGCAATTAATTAGACTGGAACTTTGCGTCTTTTATTCTGACATTACTCAATATTTATCTAATTACAATGAGCTTAAATATCACAAAAATTAAATTACTGACCTACATAATTTTATAAGTGGTTCTAGCATGATCAAAAGCATTGTAGGGATAAGAAAGAAAGACATACTCACTTTCACAATGTCTTTCTAGGAGCAGTAGGTGGATGGAGGAGAAGATTACAACTGCAGGACTTTGCTTTTATTACAGAAAACTAAAAACTAATCATTCTGTGTTCTACACATATAAATGGTACTATTTCTTTTTAAGGCACGATTCAGTTATTTTAATAACTCACTAGTCAAACTAACAGGTCTATAAATGGCCCTAGACTGAATGTATTTGTAATTCTTAAGCTAAAAGATATTTCTCTTTGAGAAAATTAAGGAAAAATTGGAAAGATTTTTTTTTTTTTACATTTTAAATAAATTATGAAAATGTTAAGGAGGAGCATTCTTGTGTCATGTACAACACTTTAAATGTGACCTTATACCCTTTGTGTATATAAACCTAAACTCAATGATGGTAGCCGTTAGCAATTTACAATACCAACAAAGACACACAAGCAATGTTAATCTTTTAGCTGATTATAAAATATATGGTACTTAATGAAGGGTAGCTATCTGAACTATAGCTATTACATTCTAAGGAAGAAAAATTATGTGAAATGGGCTCAAATAAATAAGAAATTAGATATGATTTTAAAATATAGTTCATATGGCAAAAATGCAATATTTTGAGAAACTTATCAAGTATCATACTTTTTTAAGCATTTGCTGCTTTAAAAAAGAAAGATAGTCATACAAAGAAATAGACTGAGCACACTCCTAACTAATCTATATTTCCAAAAGGGATTTCTTTCTTTAAAGAAAACATAGAACCAAACCAATACAGTCTTCTTCAGATGCTTCAAATTTGAATCTCTTCACAACTTCAATAATACAAGTTTTGAAATGAGACCACACATTTAATTTCCTTCTGAAATGCACTGTGTAGGAGTTAATGTGCCCTAGAAAAGCAATCATCAATTTTATTCCTCTTTCTGTTTATGTACTATAGACAATGTAGAGAAAGTATAAAAATTGAGATGCATTTCCCATTCTCTAAAACTGAAATCAACATGTTAGATTCTTACTTCAACAAAAGAGTTGCCAACATTTTTACAAAGTTGAAAAGTTCAAAGTATTCATACAAATGCTGAAAATAATTTAATTAAGCTTATCCCACAGTGAACAGACACAATAAGTCCAATAAATAATTCCATTTAGCTTAGATATAGATAACCCCATTATCCAGCTAATTAAAAGTAAAATATACTCTCATGGCATTATTATTTTTGTATATATGCAATTGTGAAGAAAAGGTAAACTGTGACATGGATACCAGTAAAACAATAGATTTATCAAAAAGTGTAACAATAGAGTTGTAATTGATATAGCATGTATATGGCCTTTTATGCCAATTTTATAATTCTCTTTTCTGAAACTAATACTTGGAAGTAAAAAGCCAGTTTCAATTTAATATCAATATATAACCAATACATCTAACATACTTTGTAATGAGAAATAGCTGAGAAAAACAATAAGCCTTACTTCTTATGAAAAGGACAGTTTAATAATAAGAAATCTGTTGGCCACTTATCTAATTTCCTAGAAAATGGAGAAAGAAAGATGATTTGGTAATAATCAAATATATCATGAAATAGACATACTATTTTGATACATTATTTTTTCATAATTTGACATTTAATTTTGTATCAGAATATACACAATATGACTTATAATGGTGATTTACAAATTATTGACCATTTTCGATACAGATTTGTTTAAATTTTTAAAAGAAGCTATAAGCTTCAGTAGCAAGAAAATTTAGAGCATGAACATGTACTCCTGAGCTCAAAGTTTTAAATTAAGATTGAACTTGTTGAGACAGATAAAAAAGATAAGTAGATATTTATACATCAATTATCATTATATGTGTATCTAGCTTTTTATTTCTTATCATCATAAAACAGAGTTTTGTATTTCTATTTGCTAAGTCTATTCCTCTGATATTGAAAGACAACTGTTAATAATTTCAAAATCCATTGACTCATACCTTTGAGATAATTGTTACTTTAATAAGAATGTTTTATTGAATATGTGTGGTATAAACATGTTGTAATTTAGCTGTTTGCCATGGATAATGGAGTTCCTTACTGACCTCAGAATGACTGACTGCTGCATATAATGTAGAATAATAATCATGGATTACAGCACCTAGTGTGTGCCAAGTACTCTTTCATGCTATCACGACACAGTAGATGTGTGTGAGTGTTAATTGCGTCAATCATGTTTAACTCTTTGTGGCCCCATGGACTGGAACCCACCAGGCTTCTTTGTCCATGGAATTCTTCAGGTAAGAATTCTGGACTGGGTTGCCCTTTCCTCCTTCAGGGGATCTTCCCGACCTAGGGATCGAACCTATGTCTCCTGCATTGTAGGCAGATTCTTTGCTATCTGAGCCATTAGGGAAGCCTGGCACAGTAGTCACAAAATATACAAGCATGGAACTGACATTCAAGTGCTCCCCTCATAGCTCAGTTGGTAAAGAATCCTCCTGCAACGCAGGTGGCATCCGTTTGATTCCTGGGTCAGGAAGATCCCCTGGAGAAGGGATAGGCTGCCCACTCCAGTATACTTGGGCTTACCTTGTGGCTCAGCTGGTAAAGAATCTGCCTGCAGTTATCTTTTTAAGTAATGCAAGCAAAAGTTAAACAAGCATATAACGTACCAATGGTGAAAATGCTATAAGAAAAAAAAAAATCAGTACAAGGCGGAGAAAAATAGAGGGAAAGGACCTAATCAAAGAAGACATCTCAGAAGAAGCAACATTTTAACAGAGACCTGTGGTAGGCAAAGGAGGGCATTGCAAGCACAGATAGAGCAAAATGCCAAGAAATGTGCTTGATATGTACAGAGAATAGCATGAAAGAGAGAGCTTGGACCAGTGAGAGCTGTTAACGTTTTGGACTTTGATGGTAGCAGTGGAAGGAAGGATGATCCCCAGATTATAGAAGACTATAGCTTCACAGAGAAAATTCAGCATTTAAAAATCACACAGAACAACTTGATGCCAACTCTCCCATGAGAGTTTGCAATTATGTCTACATATAGAAATTGACGTGGGCCAAATTATAAGAAACACTTTCAAAATTGTACCATTTTAAGTATTTAGGATTTCGTAAAGGAAAATGTGTGTAAAGTCAATCTCCACTTCTCTGCTTTTTTTAAAGCTTATGCACATGGCTCAGTCAGTTGATTTAGCCAATGCAAGCTTCTGTCCTTAAATCTGGAAGTGTGTATTCAAACGCCTACTAGATGGCTTACGCACTTAGCATTGATTTACTCCACAAGTTGACTTCTTCCTTGGAATTTTATCTGTCTAACACCGGTAGTACCCTTCACCTAGTTGATCAGGCCCAAGACTTGGGCAATGGAAACACTGTTGACTTGTGTATTTCTCACATACTCAACAAGTCACTTAATACATCAGTACATCAACATATAATCATAATTACCTGTCACAATTCTAACTAGTTCTCACCACATCCACTGCCATGCTTCTGTGAATCCAAGTCAAGATCCGGTTTCCCCTCCACTGCAGCAAGAGCTCCCTTATTGAATTCTCTCTTTTTGCGTCTTTGCTGACTAAGGTCCGTCTAGTCAAGGCTATGGTTTTTCCAGTAGTCATGTATGGATGTGAGAGTTGGACTGTGAAGAAGGCTGAGTGCCAAAGAATTGATGCTTTTGAATTCTGGTGTTGGAGAAGACTCTTGAGAGTCCTTTGGACTGCAAGGAGATCCAACCAGTCCATTCTAAAGGAGATCAACCCTGGGATTTCTTTGGAAGGAATGATGCTGAAGCTGAAACTCCAGTACTTTGGACACCTCATGCGAAGAGTTGACTCATTGGAAAAGACTCTGATTCTGGGAGGGATTGGGGGCAAGAGGAGAAGGGGACGACTGAGGATGAGATGGCTGGATGGCATCATTGACTCAATGGATGTGAGTCTGGGTGAACTCCAGGAGTTGGTGATGGACAGGGAGGCCTGGAGTGCTGCGATTTATGGGGTCGCAAAGTGTCAGGCATGACTGAGCGACTGAACTGAACTGAACTGAACTGAACATCATCCCCACAANAGCATATAACGTACCAATGGTGAAAATGCTATAAGAAAAAAAAAAATCAGTACAAGGCGGAGAAAAATAGAGGGAAAGGACCTAATCAAAGAAGACATCTCAGAAGAAGCAACATTTTAACAGAGACCTGTGGTAGGCAAAGGAGGGCATTGCAAGCACAGATAGAGCAAAATGCCAAGAAATGTGCTTGATATGTACAGAGAATAGCATGAAAGAGAGAGCTTGGACCAGTGAGAGCTGTTAACGTTTTGGACTTTGATGGTAGCAGTGGAAGGAAGGATGATCCCCAGATTATAGAAGACTATAGCTTCACAGAGAAAATTCAGCATTTAAAAATCACACAGAACAACTTGATGCCAACTCTCCCATGAGAGTTTGCAATTATGTCTACATATAGAAATTGACGTGGGCCAAATTATAAGAAACACTTTCAAAATTGTACCATTTTAAGTATTTAGGATTTCGTAAAGGAAAATGTGTGTAAAGTCAATCTCCACTTCTCTGCTTTTTTTAAAGCTTATGCACATGGCTCAGTCAGTTGATTTAGCCAATGCAAGCTTCTGTCCTTAAATCTGGAAGTGTGTATTCAAACGCCTACTAGATGGCTTACGCACTTAGCATTGATTTACTCCACAAGTTGACTTCTTCCTTGGAATTTTATCTGTCTAACACCGGTAGTACCCTTCACCTAGTTGATCAGGCCCAAGACTTGGGCAATGGAAACACTGTTGACTTGTGTATTTCTCACATACTCAACAAGTCACTTAATACATCAGTACATCAACATATAATCATAATTACCTGTCACAATTCTAACTAGTTCTCACCACATCCACTGCCATGCTTCTGTGAATCCAAGTCAAGATCCGGTTTCCCCTCCACTGCAGCAAGAGCTCCCTTATTGAATTCTCTCTTTTTGCGTCTTTGCTGACTAAGGTCCGTCTAGTCAAGGCTATGGTTTTTCCAGTAGTCATGTATGGATGTGAGAGTTGGACTGTGAAGAAGGCTGAGTGCCAAAGAATTGATGCTTTTGAATTCTGGTGTTGGAGAAGACTCTTGAGAGTCCTTTGGACTGCAAGGAGATCCAACCAGTCCATTCTAAAGGAGATCAACCCTGGGATTTCTTTGGAAGGAATGATGCTGAAGCTGAAACTCCAGTACTTTGGACACCTCATGCGAAGAGTTGACTCATTGGAAAAGACTCTGATTCTGGGAGGGATTGGGGGCAAGAGGAGAAGGGGACGACTGAGGATGAGATGGCTGGATGGCATCATTGACTCAATGGATGTGAGTCTGGGTGAACTCCAGGAGTTGGTGATGGACAGGGAGGCCTGGAGTGCTGCGATTTATGGGGTCGCAAAGTGTCAGGCATGACTGAGCGACTGAACTGAACTGAACTGAACTGAACATCATCCCCACAACCCCAACACCACCACCCCACTCCACACCTGATAATCTGCTATCCGAGTTAGATCATTTTGTCCCCTGCTTCAAATCTTTATGGCTTCTCTTCCACCTGGGGATGTGGAAGGCATCAGTCATGGCCTTGAAGACCCCACATGACCCTGCCCAGCACTGCCCACCTCTCTGACCGCAAATGCTACTGTTCTCACCCTGTCTCGACAACATCAGCCTCCCCTCTGTTCCTTTGCCATGGTCAGCAAGCTCATGGTTCGGGGAGGAAGCCTCTTCCTGCGGATGTTATAGCACTTTCAGTCTCCCCACATTCAGGCCTCTGCTGTCCATAGGACAGCTTCCCTGATAATCCTTTCTATAATGGCACTCTTGTTACCTCCTTGTCCTTTATCCAAATGAATTTTCCCTTGTCTTTTGGCATGGAATTGTCACTGTCTGCTATCACATTGCTTTACTTATCTATTTGCTTATTGCTGCATTGCTCTCTGCCCCTGCAATTAAAACAGAAACTCCAGCAGGACAAGGACATCGTCTTGTCTCCTGATAATTACTTAGATGTGGTGACTTAGGAAGTGTTATGTGTTGAACTGTGTTCTCTAAAAATTCCTATGATGAAATTCTAACCCCTGCACCTCGGGATGTGATCTTGTTTGGAAGTAGGGTCATTGAGATGTAATTAGGATGAGGGCATTCTGGAATACAGGGGGCTCCCATCCAATGAGACTAGTGTCTTTATGCATGTGTGCATATTCAGTCGCTCACTTGTGTCTCACTCTTTGTGACCACATGGACTATAGCCCACTAGGCTCCTCTGTCCACAGAATTTTCCAAGCAGGAATACTGGAGTGGGTTGCCATTTCCTACTCCAGGGAATCTTCCCAAGCTAGGGATCGAACCTGCATCTCGTGTGTCCCCTGCATTGGCAGGTGGATTCTTTACCCCTGAGCCACCTGGGAAGTCCAATGTACTTATAAAGAAGAGGAATTTGGACACAGATGCATATACAAGGGAGAACGCTATGTGCAGATGAAGGCAGCGATTAGAATGTTATTTCTACAAGCCTGCTGCTGCTGCTGCTAAGTCACTTCAGTCATGTCCGATTTTGTGAGACCCCATAGATGGCAGCCCACCAGGCACCTCAGTCCCTGGGATTCTCCAGGCAAGAACACTGGAGTGCGTTGCCATTTCCTTCTCCAATGCATGAAAGTGAAAAGTGAAAGTGAAGTCGCTCAGTCGTGCCCGACTCTTTGCGACCCCATGGACTGCAGCCTACCAGGCTCCTCCACCCGTGGGATTTTCCAAGCAGGAGTATGGAATGGAGTGCCATTGCCTTCTCCTCTACAAGCCTGGAAATGCCAAATACTGCTTGCAAATCATCAGAAGCTACAAAAGAAGCATGGCACAGTTTCTTCCTTAGAGCCCTCAAAAGAAATCATGTGGACACCTTGGAATTTCTAGCCACCAGACTTAAAATTTCTCCTGCCTAAGCAACTCTGTGTGCTACTTTGTTATAGCAGCAAACTGTTAACTAATACTTCAATATATAATGGTGACCTCAGTTTTCAGTTTAAATCCATCATGACTTTTCCATTGGCACTCCATGGGCATATTATATGGCAAGCTAATGACAAGTGGAAGAAAATGTTAAACACACCTAATAAAATGCAAGACATTCCAATCTGGAGTGTTCCAATGACTAAAATTTTTCAGAGGAAATTCATAAATCATTTCGTTTGTATCCTTTAAAACAAGTTGTGTTTACCCTCAGGAATATTATGCAGGAGGGGAACTGTTCCCTTCGCATTGAAAAATATAGTTTTAATAGGAAGAATGGGAAATACTTTTGCCTTCAGGCAGGAGGAAGAATGCATACTGGTGCTTTTATAGAGCAGTAGGATATTCTCAAATATATATCTTCAATTCCCTACAGTCAAAAGGAGAGATAAATAAGACCAATACATTGTTTGAATGCTAGGAGCAATGTAAGACAATTGCTCTTTAGTTACAAATTTTGTATAATATAAAAAAGGAAATTATCATTTCAAGCATAAAAGAAACTCATAACCATTTTGGAAAGTCCACAAAAGAATAATATACTAATTTGTAAGGTATAATAATGTAATTTCATTGCTCATTGAAAATGTTATAATAATTGGATAAACATAATATGTAATGGCTTTATATCTGTATATGATATATCTTGTAATGTATACAATTTCTTAAAAACTATGTCTGCATTTACATTTGGCAATTATTTGAAATTTCCATAATGTAGATAAAATTTATTTTAATATCAGGGTACTAAAATAATTGAAAACATATGTGAACTATTTTACATGTGACCTGGACTTGCATAATTATTAGATAAAAAGCATAAGGCAAATGAAAACTGAGTAAATAGCCAACCCTGCATTCAGTTCAGTTCAGTTCAGTCACTCAGTTGTGTCTGACTCTTTGAGACCCCATGAACAACAGCACACCAGGGCTCCCTGTCCATCACCAACTCCCGGAATACCCAACTCTGAAGATTAATATTTTTAAATCATTATTTTTACGTAAAACAAATATTTTGTGACTAAGGGCTTAATTATTTGTTTCAGAGCAATGAGAAACAAGGAAAAAAATCACCCTTTTAAAGACTGTACCATGTCACTGTAAACAACTATTTCAGTATATCAATAAAACATAAATGAAAAAAATGAAAAGAATTTAGGTAGAAAAAAACACTAACTAAGAGCATAGTGCATTATGGTGTACCAAGAAGTTATGACTGCTCCCTTATTTTGAAATATATGAGATAATATATTTTGAATTGAGAATAATTTATATATTGTCAAGTAATAGAGGCTGTAGTTTAGAATCTTCCACTATCTGAAATGTTAGTTTCATCCATTTTCATGTTCTATTATTTTTTTTTTTAACTTTATATTTTGTATATTGGAGTATAGCTGAGTAATAATGTTGTGATGGTTTCAGGTGAATAGTGAAGGGACTCAGTCATGTGGATACATGTATCCCTCAAACTTCCCTCCCATCCTGGCTGCCAAATAACACTGAGCAGAGTTCCCTGAGCTATATAGTAGATCCTTGTTCAGTTCAGTTCATTTCAGTCGCTCAGTTGTGTCCGACTCTTTGTGACCCCATGAATCACAGCACGCCCGGCCTCTCTGTCCATCACCAACTCCTGGAGTTCACTCAGACTCACATCTATCAAGTCGGTGATGTTATCCAGCCATCTCATCCTCTGCCGTCCCCTTCTCCTCCTGCCTCCAATCCTTCCCAGCATCAGAGTCTATTCCAATGAGTCAATTCTTCACATGAGGTGGCCAAAGTACTGCAGTTTCAGCTNTTTCCATTTCTTTTTTGTTATTATATAATACTATAAATATTATATTAATAAGAAAATTATAAAAATCTTTCCTTCTAAAATTTTTAAACTGTCTTTTTTTCATTTATTTTATGTTTGTTTTACAAAGTGCTTATATCTCTTGTAGAAAAACCTCTGCTCTAAACAGAAAACAAAATAATTTTTAGAAATAAATTTTAAAGTTCAAACATATTGCAATCATTCAATCTCCTTTTTTTATAATTTTAAATGTAGTATCTGTCCTAGCTTATCAATTTAGTCATTAAGAAAATAAAGTTAATGAGCTTAATTAAATAGTAAGTCATGAACACTGTCATAAATTAGGATATTCAGGCAACAGAGTTTCTCTTAAGCAAGTAATCAGATGACTCTTCTGATATATGCAAAGTAGAATCAAAAGAACAAAACTTGCCTTTAATCTTCTTTACTGTATAAACAACAGTAGGAAATTAGCATACTGGGAGCTCAGATATCACTAAAATAATCCTCAAATCACTATAAACATTTGACAGAGAGTTAGCATTTTATTCTAATTACTTTTTCAATGAGCTACATTATTAGAAAAAATGTCCATTAATATTTCACCTTGAAGATCACAGCAGAAGTTGTATTCACATAACACTTTCCCATAAGTGTCTGTATTTACACAACATCCATTATTTTCTTTCTGAATAAGCAGATTTACTGCCACTGGCATGCTCTGGCTGTAAATAAATTTCAGTAGGGTGTATAGAAACAGGAAATTATATTCCTGGAAGTTGGCCATTGTTTGATTTGGTCTCTTGTTAGAAGTAGCATTAATTTGAAAGAATAGATTGATTGCTGACTTGTGGAAAATATTGTAGAGAGAGAAGTGGGCAGTATTGCAGCATCAAATTCTACTGAATAGTCATGGAAAATGAAAATGTGTATGCAAATGTATGAAATTAATTACAGCAATTTTGACCAATTCCTATACTGTTTTCAAATTATGTAAACTTAATTACCTATGCTGTAAAATGAACCATATTTTTAGTCTAAGAAAGTATTTGAATATATGCATAATTTAAATTCAACCTCACTTTCTCTCATTGTAATATTTTGTAGGTAAGGGAGTAGCTACTACATTGTGTATATGCCAGTAAATAACATGTTCTCAGAAAAGAACCTGAGGCTTTTAGGGGACTTTCGAAACATATGAATTTCATTGTATTGTCATTTTAAAATTGGAACATTTGTAAAAATAATGTGTTTTAAAGGCAATTTATTTCCCATAAACTTCAGTCTACCCCTTTGATTAAAATATATCAGTTCAGTTCAGTCTCTCAGTAGTGTCCAACTCTTTGCGACCCCATGAATCGCAGCACGCCAGGCCTCCCTTGTCCATCGCCAACTCCTGGAGTTCACTCAAACTCACGTCCATCGAGTTGGTGATGCCATCCAGCCATCTCATCCTCTGTTGTCCACTTTTCCTCCTGCCCCCAATCCCTCCCAGCACCAGAGTCTTTTCCAATGAGTCAACTCTTCGCATGAGGTGGCCAAAGTGCTGGAGTTTCAGCTTTAGCATCAGTCCTTCAAAAGAACATCCAGGACTGATCTCCTTTAGAATGGACTGGTTGGATCTCCTTGCAGTCCAAGGGACTCTCAAGAATCTTCTCCAATACCACAGTTCAAAAGCATCAATTCTTCAGTGATCAGCTTTCTTCACAGTCCAACTCTCACATCCATACATGACTACTGGTAAAACTATAGCCTTGACTAGACGGACCTTTGTTGGCAAAGTAATGTCTCTGCTTTTGAATATGCTATCTAGGTTGGTCATAACTTTCCTTCCAAGGAGAAAACGTCTTTAAAATATATGATGGTAGGCAAAATAATGGACTCCCAAACTTGTTCACATCCTGATCTTTGGAACATGTGAAATTGTTACATGTCACGAGAAATTAACACAGTAGATAGTATTAGGTAGTTAATCATTGTTGTAGTTATTTGGTTGCTAAGTCATGTCAGAGTCTTTGTGACTCCATGAACTGTAGCTAGCCATGCCCTTCTGTTCGTGGGATTTCCCAGGCAAGAATACTGGAGAGGGCTGCCATTTCCTTCCCCAGGAGATCTTTCTGCTGTCTCTTATACACATCTTATTTCTTCAGGGTAGATTCATATATTCTTGGATTAATGAGTCTGTTGTTTATGAACTTAAAATATTTTCCATTTCTTTTTTGTTATTATATAATACTATAAATATTATATTAATAAGAAAATTATAAAAATCTTTCCTTCTAAAATTTTTAAACTGTCTTTTTTTCATTTATTTTATGTTTGTTTTACAAAGTGCTTATATCTCTTGTAGAAAAACCTCTGCTCTAAACAGAAAACAAAATAATTTTTAGAAATAAATTTTAAAGTTCAAACATATTGCAATCATTCAATCTCCTTTTTTTATAATTTTAAATGTAGTATCTGTCCTAGCTTATCAATTTAGTCATTAAGAAAATAAAGTTAATGAGCTTAATTAAATAGTAAGTCATGAACACTGTCATAAATTAGGATATTCAGGCAACAGAGTTTCTCTTAAGCAAGTAATCAGATGACTCTTCTGATATATGCAAAGTAGAATCAAAAGAACAAAACTTGCCTTTAATCTTCTTTACTGTATAAACAACAGTAGGAAATTAGCATACTGGGAGCTCAGATATCACTAAAATAATCCTCAAATCACTATAAACATTTGACAGAGAGTTAGCATTTTATTCTAATTACTTTTTCAATGAGCTACATTATTAGAAAAAATGTCCATTAATATTTCACCTTGAAGATCACAGCAGAAGTTGTATTCACATAACACTTTCCCATAAGTGTCTGTATTTACACAACATCCATTATTTTCTTTCTGAATAAGCAGATTTACTGCCACTGGCATGCTCTGGCTGTAAATAAATTTCAGTAGGGTGTATAGAAACAGGAAATTATATTCCTGGAAGTTGGCCATTGTTTGATTTGGTCTCTTGTTAGAAGTAGCATTAATTTGAAAGAATAGATTGATTGCTGACTTGTGGAAAATATTGTAGAGAGAGAAGTGGGCAGTATTGCAGCATCAAATTCTACTGAATAGTCATGGAAAATGAAAATGTGTATGCAAATGTATGAAATTAATTACAGCAATTTTGACCAATTCCTATACTGTTTTCAAATTATGTAAACTTAATTACCTATGCTGTAAAATGAACCATATTTTTAGTCTAAGAAAGTATTTGAATATATGCATAATTTAAATTCAACCTCACTTTCTCTCATTGTAATATTTTGTAGGTAAGGGAGTAGCTACTACATTGTGTATATGCCAGTAAATAACATGTTCTCAGAAAAGAACCTGAGGCTTTTAGGGGACTTTCGAAACATATGAATTTCATTGTATTGTCATTTTAAAATTGGAACATTTGTAAAAATAATGTGTTTTAAAGGCAATTTATTTCCCATAAACTTCAGTCTACCCCTTTGATTAAAATATATCAGTTCAGTTCAGTCTCTCAGTAGTGTCCAACTCTTTGCGACCCCATGAATCGCAGCACGCCAGGCCTCCCTTGTCCATCGCCAACTCCTGGAGTTCACTCAAACTCACGTCCATCGAGTTGGTGATGCCATCCAGCCATCTCATCCTCTGTTGTCCACTTTTCCTCCTGCCCCCAATCCCTCCCAGCACCAGAGTCTTTTCCAATGAGTCAACTCTTCGCATGAGGTGGCCAAAGTGCTGGAGTTTCAGCTTTAGCATCAGTCCTTCAAAAGAACATCCAGGACTGATCTCCTTTAGAATGGACTGGTTGGATCTCCTTGCAGTCCAAGGGACTCTCAAGAATCTTCTCCAATACCACAGTTCAAAAGCATCAATTCTTCAGTGATCAGCTTTCTTCACAGTCCAACTCTCACATCCATACATGACTACTGGTAAAACTATAGCCTTGACTAGACGGACCTTTGTTGGCAAAGTAATGTCTCTGCTTTTGAATATGCTATCTAGGTTGGTCATAACTTTCCTTCCAAGGAGAAAACGTCTTTAAAATATATGATGGTAGGCAAAATAATGGACTCCCAAACTTGTTCACATCCTGATCTTTGGAACATGTGAAATTGTTACATGTCACGAGAAATTAACACAGTAGATAGTATTAGGTAGTTAATCATTGTTGTAGTTATTTGGTTGCTAAGTCATGTCAGAGTCTTTGTGACTCCATGAACTGTAGCTAGCCATGCCCTTCTGTTCGTGGGATTTCCCAGGCAAGAATACTGGAGAGGGCTGCCATTTCCTTCCCCAGGAGATCTTTCTGATCCCGTGTCTCCTGTATCTTCTGCTTGGCAGGTGGATTCTTTACCACTGAGCCACATGGGATGCCCCAGTGTAAACACAGGGATCCTTAAATGTGGAAGACAGAACAGAAGAGCATCAGAGTGATACAAGGTGATGTGACATAGAGTCCACAAGCCTTCACCACCACCAACAACAACTCACAATCACTGCTTTTGGAAGTGGAAAGTGGCTAGGAACAAAGAAAACCAGCACCTGGAAAAGGCAAGGAAATGGATCCCAGAAAGGAATCCAGCACTGCCAGCACCTTGACTTTAGCCAAGTGAGACTCATTTCAGACTTTTGATCTCAAGAACTGAAAGATAATAAATTTGTATTATTTTCAGATATCAAATTTGGGGTAATTTGTTACAGCAGTAATGGGAAACATGCACACATGAAAATATTTAGCAAATAATTTTAAGGGGAGATAGATTTCACATTTCTTTCATATTGATAGGATATGAAAACATAATTAGTATGGCATCATAGTATTACAGATATCCTACAAAGTACAAACTCTTGGGGGAGAGTAAATGGATAATCCCCCCAAATCATGAATTCAACCCCTATTTATCACTCATTTTTATGACCAAAACTAGTAGGACATTTCAATTCCATAGCATCTTACTTAAGTATTTCTCAAAGCCCAGAGAATAACTTCTTAGATTGTATGCACATTAAAGGAAAAATCTCATGATTTTGTAATAAAAACACATTAGTCATTTTAAAATTAAACTCCACGAACACTAAGTTACCTAAGACCTCTCAAACAGGTAAAATGCAGCCAATTTTTAGCACATTTGTAAAACTGGTTTTCTCCCTTCTTGGAGAAGTTCTCCCTCCGCCCCATTGGCTATCTATTTTACATATGGTAAAGTATGTTTCCACAGTATTCTTTGAGAAGTTCTTCTTTGTGTTTAAAACTTGATCCTGGGTCTTGAGCTGCATATGTGACTCGTACTATACGTAAAAGGTAGTGTCAGAATATTTTAAAGAAAACCTATATTCTTATATTAGAATGAGATAAAAGCCATGTAAATGTGACTTTTTCTAATTTCTAGTTAATACTTTTGGATTATTTTTCCAGTAAATATTTTTACACAGAGTCTTTTCCTTCACAGAAGACTCTAATAACACAAACAATAATAAATACCTGAATAAAAATGGGACTCCTTTATTCATCAGTTTAAAAAATCATACAAAACTTATACAAAAAATATGAACAGAATATGGACAAATCATCTATAAACCTGTAAAACTTGTTCAAGCATAGACTGGTAATAAAGAATTATAAGTTTAAGTAACAATGATTTGGCACTGAAGGAATTTCCCCAGTGACTTTAAAACCAGACTAGGCAGTTAATTATTGGTCACCCATGATTATCTGAGAAGCAGAGCACATTTATATAGGAATTGGAACAGATCTGGTTTTGGCAGGACCATCACCTGGAGTATGAGTAACAGACAAATTCAGTTAATAAATCAAATGGAATTTTAAAAAATTGTGGAAAAAGACTCTAGATGTGACTGTATTTGAATTTATACATATACTGGATTGGTGGCCTAGGAAAAATAGCTACTAATACCATTGCATTAATTAATTTCTTTTCTTAATTATTAATTAATAAAAATTAATAAATTAATTTCATGCTAATTGTAGAAAAAGGTAGTCTATGGACCTAAATTTTCTTATGTTTACAATAATTTCCAAAATTCTTTTGACATGTATAATTCAATGAAGTATGGAGGAAGAAAGTGAAGATATGGTAGGAAAATTGGGGGGAAATTATATTTGACATTCTTTTCAACGGTTCTTTCTTTTGGCAATTATAACTGGCAGGATGCAGTGTTTACAAGAAAGAAAATAATGGACATTTCCTATTGATAGAAAGGTAAAATGGTTTAGCAGTTATTTAAAAGCCATTTAAAAGAGAAGATATGTTTTAAGACAATTTGTTTGACCTTCTTCCAATATATAAAAAACAATATAGGTGCACTTTGTGATCAATGCACAGACTTCACCTCTCAGGGATGAAGAAGTGACCTGAAGCCCATAAAGCCCTGGAAAGCCTCCCTGCCCTGCAGTAACTACACTTGTGTTAGGAGAGGGAGAATTCACCACCACTGTACCCTGCCTACATTATTCAAACTAAAAAGAAAAACAAAACTCAAGAAGTCATATTTATAGGCTTACGGGAAATAACAAAAATAATACCAATGCTAATAACACTATTTTGCGACCAGGAAGGCAAATTGATTTCAACACTGTTTCTCTGCTAACACCATGAAGCAGGCTTTTTCTTTCATTTTGTTTTAGTTTTCATGGAAAGAACATTTTATACAACCAAGGACTTCCTTAAAATCTTTTCAATAACAAAGGAAACAAACTTAAGTCAAAGCTCTAAATACATGACTGGTCTTGGGTGAGCTTAGAGAGACCATGTGAGGCACTCCTGGATGTGTGACTATTTGTACTACATAGGTTTGTTTTCTACATCTGTAACTCTATTTCTGTTTTGTAAATAATTTTGCTTATACCCTTCTTTAGATTACACATATAAGTGAGAACAGGTGATAATTGTCTTTCTCTGTCTGACTTACTTCACTCGTATGATGATCTCTAAATGCACCTACATTATTTTGCTCATTTTTATGACTAAGTAATATTCCGTTGTATATATGTACCATATCTTCTTTATCCACTAAGCTGTTTATGAACACTTAGGCTGCTTCCATGTTCTGGATATTGTGAATAGTGCTTCAGTGAACATTGGGTGCATAATATTTGCAAATTATATATTTTTTTGGCTACATGACCAAGAGTGAGACTGCTGGATCATATGGTATCTCTGGAGGCTTCAGGTGGTGCTAGTGGTAAATAACCCAACTGCCAATGAAGGAGACATAAGAGACGCAGGTTCCACCCCTGGGTCAGGAAGATCCCCTGGAGGAGGGCATGGCAACCCACTCCAGTATTCTTGCCTGGAGAATCCCATGGAGAAAGGAGCCTAGAACATGTGAACAAATACATAAAATACATGTATTTTGTTAGAAACAAAATCTTACTTTGCTTACATGCAAAGTAAAAAGAATGAGTTATTGAGGTGAGGAGACAAGCCATGACTATATGTGTTAACCAGTGAAGGCTTTGGTTAGAAAATACGAGTATTACCACCAAACTTTGTGACTTCAAAAAACAGCAGTAATTTTAAGATGTCTCATAATTTCTGTAAGTAAGGAGCTTGGAAAGGACCAAGCAGGGTATTTCTGATGTGAATTACTCATGCAATGGCAATCAGACTGGATGGAGGTGGAATGTGTCACTCACTTCTTGTCAAATCAGGTCTATCTTCATGGGCCTTATGCATCAGCTCTTTGGGGATTTTCCACAGCATGGAGGCTTCAGGGCAGCTTACATGGTGGCAGAAGCCACCAAAAAACATCTACAAAAAATTTTATAACCTTACCTTGAGAGTCAGATAAAATCATTTCAAACAGAGCTACAAACCCATCCTGATTTAAAGGGAGAGAACACAGAGCTTGGCTCTTAATGCAAGAATGAAAGTTAGACTGTAAAAGAGTATGTGTGATGCTATATCTGCCATCACCATTTAAAAATATACTGTCTGCCACAGCATAGAGTGGTGATTTCCCTCTTTTGCAGTGCTGTTACTTGTATTCCTAGGGTCTTGAAAAGTCATTTTTTTTAATCTGTGTTTTAGTTTACTCATGTGAAAAATTGGGGTAACTCAATTTCATCTTAACAGGCTCCAACTGAGGGCTGGCATATGTGGCCACATGTATGAATGTGACAGTTGGACTATAAAGAAAGCTGAGCGCTGAAGAATTGATGCGTTTGAACTGTGGTGTTGCAGAAGACTCTTGAGAGTCCCTTGGACTGCAAGGAGATCCAACCAGTCCATCCTAAAGGAGATCAGTCCTGGGTGTTCATTGGAAGGACTGATGTTGAAGCTGATACTCCAATACATTAGCCACCTGATGCAAAGAGCTGACTCATTGGAAAAGACCCTGATGCAGGGAAAGATTGAGGGCAGGAGGATAAGGGGATGACAGAGGATGAGATGATTGGATGGCATCACCAACTCAATGGACATGGGTTTGCGTGAACTCCGAGAGTTGGTGATGGACAGGGAGGCCTGGCGTGCTGCGGTTCATGCGGTCGCAAAGAGTCGGACACGACTGGGTGACTGAACTGAAGTGAACTTAACAATGACCACTTTGTGTATATTTACCATGAATTGGAATTATAAATCAACATAACTAGTGATTATATTATGCTTATTCATATATACTCTGTATTATTTATTTATTATATTTTATATGCTTGATGAAATGTATACCTACCTTTACCTGTTGTATACATAGAGATCTCGAAACTATGCAAATATACTTTCTCTCATATTTTACCCATTAATTTTAACAATTGTTGATGGTTATTGCTTATAATGATTATGATTGTGACATTTGCTAATAGTAGACTTTTTATTTAATTTCCTCCCAACATTTATAAATTAAAATTATGCTATAAGAAAGAATATCCTACTTCCCTCATTATTTTCTGTATTTCTTTCCTCATTTATCTTTATCAGATGGACTTGTGGATACTTTTTTAATTCTATGAGTTAGACCCCAATAACGTCAATATTTATTTTGTTTATACTGGTACATTCTCTAGAAGATATTCTACTTTGGGAGACTTAAACCTGGGAAATTTGAGAGAAATAAAGGAAATTTTCTGCCTTGGAGCTTTCCAGGTGACAGTAGTAAAGAATTTGCCTGCCAATACAGGAGATGTGGGTTCAGTCTCAGGGTTGGGAAGATGCTCTGGAGGAGGAAATGTCAACCCACTCCAGTATTCTTGCCTAGGAAATCCCATGGACAGAGGAGCCTGGTGAGCTACAGTCAATGGGGTTGCAAAGAGTTGTACACAACTGAGCATGAATGCGTGCAGGTATACATCATTATACTATAGTTGTACAAGAAGATGACAGAATTTGGGAAAGGATTAAGGGAACTTTCTGCTTTTATGCAATCTTTGCAGGGGGAAGGGAGTAGCAACACACTCCAGTATTCTTGCCTCTGTCCTCCAAGGACAGAGGAGTCTGGCGGGCTGCAGTCCATGGGGTCTCAGAGAGTCGGGCATGACTGAGTGACTAACACTATAAACTTAAAATTATTTCAAATTAAAAGTTGAAAAGAAAAAAAAAGGTGGTAACAGTGGATATCAAGTATTGACCAAGACAGCCTTAACATTCCCCTCAACTAAATCACACATGTTTCTTCCTGACTCTCCGTCATAACCTCCCTTTTCTTAAAGCATTTACTCCAGAAAACCTTTGATTATAAATTCTTGCTCTGCCTCTTTGAGATGAAAACTCTCTCCACCTCTTGCTGGTTTTATAATCTACTGAACTAAAACAAATAGACTACCAGTTATTTCTCCAGCAAAGATGATTTTACTTGAGATCAGAAAAAAATTGCCATTTGGAGTCTGCAGCCATGGTGCTGTTCACTCCTTAAGTTGTGTCCAACTCTTTGCAACCCTGGTAAGCCCATGTAAGTTCCCACACAGCAACGGAAGGAGAATTCATTTATAGAGCAAAAAATAAAGTTGGGAGAAATGTAGAAAACGGTCATGATAATTCACTGGCTGAGTCTTTTTTCAGAAAAGAAGAGGAGCTTGTCTTTTTCCTGTTGAGCACTGCTTTGGTATCAGGGATTGAGAACGCCCCAGTCTGGTCTAGCAAATCTATTTCATTGAGATCTCAGCTTATTATTATTATTATTATTTATTTTTTTTTTTTTACAAAACCAAGTATGTGTTTCTCAAGGACCTCGGAGACATCCATTTGAAATGTAACCATCAAAGGAAACAGCTCCCCTGTCTCCTAGTCACTGTGGTAAGTCAGGAACCTAACTTCCATAAGCAGCACCTAACAAACACAGAATATCTCATCAAACCTTCCCACCACCTGCTAGGGTCTCCCTGTGCTTTTCTACCAGCTTATTGCAGTGCTTTCAAACTCTCCCGTCTTTTGATTCATGGGAGCTGAGTTCAATCTCTCTCCCTTTTTGTGGTTGTTTTGGATAATGCCTTTCTTGCCTATTTTATTTTCAGGTACATTTACTCTTTGACATTATTAAAGGTTGCCTTTGAGTTTCATTTTATATAGCCATGATTTTATATAATTTTAAGATTTTAACACACAATGTTATATAATGAATCTGATGAATAAATAATGCCTTATTTTAAAATTGAATTTTGAGAGTCTAGGACATGCAAACTTAATTTTTATGTTTTATTTTAGAAATATTTTAGTGGAAATGATAGAAAAGTAAGTTCCAAGGTATTTCAGGGTCCTTTACAATTCACAAACAGCACCATCTATTTTTTCCTAACAAAAATGTCTTAGCATCATATCCCCAGGACTCATTTATCTCATAATTGGAAATTTGCCCCTTTTGACCACCTTCATCCAATTCCCCCCACCCTTGCCTCTGGTAATCACAAATCGGATCTCTTTTTCTATAAATCTCTTTGTATTTGAAGTATAATTTACCTGTTACACTGTGCTAGTTCCTGTTACACAACATGTGCTGTGCTGTGCTTAATTGCTCAGTCATGTCTGACTCTGAGCAACACCATGGACTGTAACCTGCTAGGCTCCTCTCTCCATGGAGATGCTCCAGGCAAGAATACTGGAAGGGGTTACCATGCCCTCCTCCGGGGGATCTTCCCAACCCAGGAATGGAACACAGATCTCCCACATTGAAGGTGGACTGTTTATCAACTGAGCCACCAGGGAAGCCCAAGAAATTATGGAGTGGATAGTCTATCCCTTCTTCAGGGCATCTTCCCAACCCAGGAATTGAACCGGAGTCTCCTGCATTGCAGGCAGATTCTTTATCAGCTGAAATACAAGGGAAGCCCATTATACAACATAGTGATTCAGTACAAAATGATCACCAGAATGTCTCATCATCATCTGTCACCATACAAAGATATTGCATAATTGTTACCTTCTTCACACTGTACATTTTGCTTCCATCATCATTATTGACTAAGGGATGTCTTTATTTATTTATTTTTTGACTTTTTATTATTTATTTATTTATTTTACTTTACAATATTGTATTGGCTTTGCCATACATTGACATGAATCTGCCATGGGTGTACATGTGTTCCCCATCCTGAATCCCCTTCCCACCTTCCTCCCCATCCCATCTCTCTGGGTCATCCCAGTGCACCAACCCCAAGCACACTGTATCATACATCAAAACCTGGACTGACAATTAATTTCACATATGATAATTTACGTGTTTCCATGCCATTCTCCCATATCATCCAGCCCTCGCCCTCTCCCACAGAGTCCAAAAGACTGTTCTATATATCTGTGTCTCTTTGGCTGTCTCACATACAGTGTTACTGTTGCCATCTTTCTAAATTCCATATATACGCATTAATATACTGTATTGGTGTTTTCCCTTCTGGCTTACCTCACTCTGTATAATAGGCTCCAGTTTCATCCACCTCATTAGAACTGATTCAAACGTATTCTTTTTAATGGCTGAGTAATATTCCATTGTGTATATGTACCACAGCTTTCTTATCCATTCGCCTGCTGATGGACATTTTGTCTAACCCATTTTCTTCATTTGTAGGGGGGTAATCATAATACTTATGTTGCCATATCATTTGAGGATTAAATTATATAAGTAAAAACAGTAGAATACCAATTATATATTAGACATGTTAATGTGATGCTACCCTTTCTTGAACTATTAGAAACAATTCAAGACACATAGCAAGTGCCCCTTGAAAACTGTTATTCCTATAAGTAATTATTTTTCTGTTTTTAGAGAGATGATATTAGGTTGGAATTTAATTAAGTATAAAATCTTGGGGAAAAATAGTACATATTTTATAGCAATGCCATGGAAAGAAATCTAGTAAATACCATTTCATCACCATAAATAAAATTAATTTAATAATTAAAATTTAGGGAAAATAAACATTAGTGAAACAAACAATAGCTGCTTGAGGTACAAATATTTGTTTCCATAATAATATATTCTTAAATGAGTGCTTCCTTAAGAACTTCAATAATTATGCAACATTCCTTTGTATGTGAAAGTGTTATTTGCTTAGTCATGTATGACTCTTTGTGACCCCATGGACCATAGTCTACCAGGCTTCTCTGTCCATGGAGTTCTCCAGGCAAGAATACTGGAGTGGGTTGCCATTCCCTTCTCCAGGGAATCTTCCCGACCCAGGGATCGAACTCAGGTCTCATACATTAGAGGCAGATTCCTTACTGTCTGAGCCTCCAGGGAAAATCCTTCAATATTACTATAGACATATTAAACTCTTTCCAAGGTGATCCCAGTATTAACAACTGCTGAGATAAATTTGTAGCTGAATTTATTTTGAAGTAACTGGTACTTTAGCAATACGATTTCATGGGAGAAAGTGAATTATTTAGAGCTTATAGACTCCCTCAGATGCTCATGGTTGTTAGAAACAGAAATGATGCTATTAAGTCAAATTAATATGAGCAAATAATAGAAATGTGCTTCTCTGGGGATTAAAGAAATTTCTTTCTATTTCTAAGATACCATCATAGATACCCTGCTTCAATTTACATTTATTTATTTATATTCTTGTAGAATTTGTGTCTAATCAGATAATAGTTGCATACAAATAAACTCACAAGGAAAATAAATCATCTTGCTTTTCAAAATGAGTTTTCTTTATGAAACAAAGCACATAAAACCTGAAAATTTTAGTACTGGAAGGAAAATTTCCTGGTGTATACACAGCAACACCCACGGGTGTGAGGGTAGGGTAATTTATAATTATTCTTGGACTTTGGTAAACTTCCACTGTGGAAGTCTCAAACATGAAAAAGTTTCAGATTTTTAAATTCTTGGTCCAGGTGTGCCAGTGAGGAGTGTCAAAATATTTCCAACAAAATTGGAATGAAAGTAGAATACAAAGAATATAAGTAGCCTGGATTATAAAGAAAGAGGTTCTGACTTAGCCAGGGAAAAATGGCTTCCAAGGATTTTATTTTCTTGGGCTCCAAAATCACTGCAGACAGTGATTGCAGCTATGAAATTAAAAGACACTTGCTCCTTGGAAGGAAGGTTATGACAAACCTAGACATGTATTAAAAAGGAGAGACATCACTTTTCCTACTAAGGTCCATAAAGTCAAAGCTATGGTTTTTCCAGTAGTAATATATGGATGTGAGAGTTGGCCATAAAGAAAGCTGAGCACTAAGGAACTTATGCTTTTGAACTATGGTGCTGGAGAAGACCCTTGGTAGTCCCTTGGACAGCAAGAAGATCAAACCAGTCCATTCTAAAGGAAATCAACCCTGAGTATTCATTAGAAGGACTGATGCTAAAGCTGAAGCTCCAATACCTTGGCCACCTGATGCAAAGAGCTGACTCAATGGGAAAGACCCTGATGCTAGGAAAGATTGAGGAGAAGTAGGTAACAGAGGGTGAGATGGTTGGATAGCATCACTGGCTCAGTGGACATGAATTTGAGCCAACTCCGGGAGATAGTAAAGAACAGGGAAGCCTGGCATGCATCGTGTTGCAATGAGTCAGAGAGGACTTAGTGACTGAACAACAACTCAGTGCTTATTGTTATCATTACATCTGGTTATATTGGGCTTGAAAAAATATATTATTGTTAAAATTAATTTCCCTTATTTCTCTATATATTTTTAAGTGTGGTCAAAAAAAAAAAAAAAACACTAGATTTACAAATATGATATCATTAGACATTGATGCCTTAGATGCTATTGGTCTACATACACCACACAGTTAGCCCTTAGTATCTTGCCACTTCCATAGAGAGCTGATCTTAGGTCTGTCTACTCTGTTCTCAGATTTCAACATCTTTCTGCACATTCTACTGTGTATTCCTGGAAGATTCAGAGTTTGGGCACTGGGTTGTTGTTGATGTTACTTGCTAAGTAGTGTCTACACTTTGTGACCCTCTGGACTATAGCCAACCAGGGGATCTTCCCGACCTAGGGATCAAACCCATATCTCCAGTGTCTCGTGCATTAGCAGGCAGATCCTTTACCACTGAGCCATCCAGGAAGCCCTGGGGATTGGATAAAAGTGGAAGTACATATATCTGCAAAATTCAGCATCTCTTTACAATCTGTTCATGATTTGATGAAGTTTGGTGGGAATTGTGAGAAGTTTCTAAGTTATTCTTTGTGTGTTCTCTCACATATTTTGCACCAGATTTCTTTCTGTGGCCAAAATAACCTATACTTTTATGAACAAATAAATAGCACTTTTCTTCTATATTTTGCTTTATGTCCTTTCTCCTGGACTGAAAATAATCATACTGAATGAATGGGAGAGGGTTTAGGGGAGAGAGAAATAATATACCAAGAAAATTAAATAGTTAATATTTGAAAACCAGTAAGTACATTGACAAATAAAATAGATACATAGTTAGAGAGTAAAACTAGGATGATTATACTAAAACACTGTGCAGGTAAAGCAATGATAACACAATGAAAACCTACAAAACACTGGAGATATTTACATGCATTTTTTTTTTCCTCAAATCTGAGTCATGGTACCATAGATGTTGGAGGAGTTTGTGATTTCCTCAGTTCTGTCTGATCACAACAAAAATTTGAAGTGATGGACCAATGTTACAGCCCTCAGATAGACCAGTGTTACAGCTCTGTGTTACAGCTCAGTTTTATTCAGAAAGTAAAGGAAAATACATCATTGATGCATGAGGGCATGCCAGCCCAAAAGAAGTGAAAAAAAGAGAGGCCCCAGCCCAATTTTGGCTCCTCTTTTTATATGTTTTTCTCCTCCCCTGGGCCTGCCCTATGTAAACTGGGCTAGCCAGGAATGCTGTTTGTTCTACCTGAGGCCCTCACTCTGGTCCTTGGACCTTCCTTTGTTCTATTTTTGTGGGCTCTTCCCTTTCTTGTCTTTTAGCCACTGCCATTCTGGACTCCTTTTTCCTATTCTAACTACCTAACAATTTCAAATACCTTCATCAGCAATTAATTCCCTGTCATTTAATCATATGTTGACAACTTTTTAAGGTCAATATTAATAGATCCAGTTAATTCTTTTTAGCTGCTATTTTTATACTTTTATTTATAAGTACCTTGCATGTTTGCTTTTGGGGGGGTATTGTTTCCATTTAATCAATGTAAAAATTTATTGTTTAATCAATGAATAAATTTATTGTACAAATAGTGTGGCACATATGTTTAAATAGACAGAAACATTTTAATAGATTACACCAAACAATGTGAATTTTGTATATAATGGGATTGGAAAATAAACTACAAACATTTCCATTCTTGAATTGGGCTACATTCCCAGTATCCCACTGCTCTAGATATTTTGTCTGGAACAGGTTACAAAATGTGTGTTATCTACTTGGAGAATTCCTGCAATGACTGTCATTCTGAAAATCTCAGCCAATCATAAGTCCCATAAATTTGTCCAACACAATTGAAACCAGAATTGACTATACCTATCAGATGGTACATGCCAGATCACAGCTAGGACTCAAATGGGTTTGAATTGGGCAGCTGGATCATGGGAGGTATTGGCCAGCTATCTAGGTATGTTTATCCTGGTCACTTCATTAGCCATGCCCTGCCCCTTACTTTTTGGATAATATCTTTTGGGTTAGGATGGAGTTTCACTATGTTTCTAGAAGACATTTGTAAACATGAAATTTTAGAGGGAAAATGGTGCACATTATTAAACTTCATGTGTGTGTTCAGTCTCATTCGACTCTGAGACCCTTTGGATTGTAGCCCACCAGGTTCATTTGTCCATGGGATTTCCTAGGTGAGAATCCTGGAGTGGGCTGTCCTTTTTCCCTCCAGGGGATCTTCCCAACCCAGGGATCAAGTCCACATCTCCTGTGTCTCTTACATTGCATATGGATTCTTTATCTGCTGAGCCATTGGGAAAGCCTGCCATACTAAATAGATGAAAAACTATTCTCTAAATATGTCTATGAACATTATTTTGCTCACAAAAGTTTCTTCTTCCTCCTCCTCTGCACATAATTATATCAGCTTTCTTTACATGGACCAGGCCATGTTGCTGAGCTCTGGGGAAAAAATGTGTACAAAAGGAATATACATCACTTTTGCAGGGGACCCTCTATTATATATCCAATCTGTTAAGAATTAGTCATGAGCAGGATGGAGTTACAAGGTGAAAAGATTTTGGGACTAGAACAACTATAGGGAAGACCACCTACTGAGTAAATATTAAACTTTATTAAACTACAGAAGTTTTGAAATTGTTAGTCTTCTGAAGAAAGAAAATGGATTTTCCACAATATTTATTTGGCCTTCCCTACATTCTGTGAAGATGATCAAGCTAGAAATTTACCTGGGATAGACAGTATCTGATAATTTTAGCTCTATAGCAGAGACATCTCCCAATAAGACATATGAAGATTTTAGTTATATATCTGGAAAGAGAGAGAAATGGCGGAAAAAGCCCTTCATTTTTTGAATGTTTTTAACCTGCCTACTTTTCCTGTATATAATTGACAGGATTGTAAAATATCTGTGAAAAAGCAGTTTTGGCATGTGGATCAGATTTTTTAAATATTTCAATTGGAATATCTCTTTTTACTATCATATTTGAGTGTACTTTTATACATTATTTAATTTTTTCTAGCAGATTATTGTTATTAATGTGTAAGATTTATTATTTCATTCTTTCATTGAACTAAAATGTATGAGGCATGAAATGTGTCCCCAAAACTTTGCTAGCTGCTGGAGACATTTTCTTAGGAAGAAAATAAAAGCATAACATAATTAGAAAATAATGGCTGGGGCACATATTACCAAAAGAATAATCAAGTCAGAATATTTTGAGGATTTGGCATTTAAATCTGAGACCTCAAGACCTGAGTCAAAAGACTTTACCAAGGTCTAAAGATGGAGTCTTTTGGAAACAGTAGACTGTAACCAAAAAAGTTGTAATACAAATCTAGAAGCTTAGGAATTAGGAAACTGGCCTAATTAGAAACTTGTAAATAAAGAAGAGACTAATAGATGGAGAAATATACCATGTTCATGGATTAGAAGAATCAATATAGTGAAAATGAGTATACTACCCAAAGCAATCTACAGATTCAATGCTATTCCTATCAAGCTACCAGTGGTATTTTTCACAAAGCTAGAACAAATAATTTCAAGATTTGTATGGAAATACAAAAAAACCTCGAATAGCCAAAGCCATCTTGAGAAAGAAGAATGGAACTGGAGGAATCAACCTGCCTGACTTCAGGCTCTACTACAAAGCCACAGTCATCAAAACAGTATGGTACTGGCACAAAGGCAGAAATATAGATCAATGGAACAAAATAGAAAGCCCAGAGATAAATCCACACACCTATGGACACCTTATCTTCGACAAAGGAGGCAAGAATATACAATGGATTAAAGACAATCTCTTTAACAAGTGGTGCTGGGAAAACTGGTCAGCCACTTGTAAAAGAATGAAACTAGACCACTTTCTAACACCATACACAAAAATAAACTCAAAATGGATTAAAGATCTAAACGTAAGACAAGAAACAATAAAACTCCTAGAGGAGAACATAGGCAAAACACTCTCTGACATAAATCACAGCAGGATCCTCTATGATCCACCTCCCAGAATACTGGAAATAAAAGCAAAAATAAACAAATGGGATCTAATTAAAATTAAAAGCTTCTGCACAACAAAGGAAACTATAAACAAAGTGAAAAGACAGCCTTCAGAATGGGAGAAAATAATAGCAAATGAAGCAACTGACAAACAACTAATCTCAAAAATATACAAGCAACTTATGCAGCTCAATTCCAGAAAAATAAATGACCCAATCAAAAAATGGGCCAAAGAACTAAATAGACAGTTCTCCAAAGAAGACATACGGATGGCTAACAAACACATGAAAAGGTGCTCAACATCACTCATTATCAGAGAAATGCAAATCAAAACCACGATGAGGTACCATTTTACACCAGTCAGAATGGCTGCGATCCAAAAGTCAACAAGCAATAAATGCTGGAGAGGGTGTGGAGAAAAGGGAACCCTCTTACACTGTTGGTGGGAATGCAAATTAGTACAGCCACTATGGAGAACAGTGTGGAGATTCCTTAAAAAATTGCAAATAGAACTGCCTTATGACCCAGCAATCCCACTGCTGGGCATACACACTGAGGAAACCAGAATTGAAAGAGACACCTGTACCCCAATGTTCATCGCAGCACTGTTTATAATAGCCAGGACATGGAAGCAACCTAGATGTCCATCAACAGATGAATGGATAAGAAAGCTGTGGTACATATACACAATGGAGTATTACTCAGCCATCAAAAAGAATACATTTGAATCAGTTCTAATGAGGTGGATGGAACTGGAGCCAATTATACAGAGTGAAGTGAGCCAGAAAGAAAAACACCAATACAGTATACTGACACATATATATGGAATTTAGAAAGATGGTGGTGTTAAACATGTACGCGAGACAGCAAGAGAAACACAGATGTGTAGAACAGCCTTTTGGACTCCGTGGGAGAGGGAGAGGGTGGGAGGATTTGGGAATATGGCATTGTAACATGTATGATATCATAAGGGAAATGGATTGCCGGTCTAGGTTCAATGCAGAAGGCTTGGAAAAAAGAGAGACTAACAGGGGTTACCATCAGAAAATTAGAGAGAAGAAAAATCATGTGGGGACATAAAAATCAAAGAAGGAATTTGGATTTTATTATCACTTCCCTTTCCTATTTTCAGTATTTTATTGGTTTATAAGTAGTTCTTTAAAAAAATGTTTATTTATTTGCCTTTCTGTATCTCAGTTGCAGCATAGAATCTTAGAGCTTCATTGCAGCATGTGGGATCTTTTAGTTGGGATCTATTGATAATTCCCTGACTTGGAATCAAACTTGGGCCACCTACACTGGGAGCTCGGAGTTTTAGCCATTGGGCCACCACGGAAGTTCCTATAAGTAAGTGCTATATACTATTTTCTACTTTAAATCAGGTAAACATATTAGACTAAACTATGAAGTTAATAAAATTAAAACCCATTTGGTAGTGTGAATCAGATGTTCCCAAATTTCTCTAAGAATGTAACTCCCAAATACACAAGCTCATTGTAAACAAATGTAAAATTCAAGCAAATAGTAGAAATAGCCATAGATTTGACTACCTACCCATCTTCTACTGAGTGTACATTAGTAGTTCTATTTGGGATAAAACCTGCTTGAAGAGCTGAACTATACGATTTTAGTACAAAAGACAGGTTATCAGGCCTGTGGATGGGAATGATGAAGTGTGTTATAAAAAGGATTTAGTAAGTTTCTGGGCAAAAGGATGACTGGCCATACAATGCACAGATATCTTCTACAAACTGTTCCACGCTCTGCTATCCAAAAGTACTGCCAGAAACTTATCACCCACAATACTGACAGGTGCTATAAAGTTAAGTTCCCCAGTACCAGTGAATAAAAATAAGCCATACTGAAGAGTTGAAAGTGAATTTAAAGGCATAAAGTATTTTTACAGAAAGTCCATGAAATTTCTACTTGTTTAACAAGTAAAATTACAAAGAATGTAATCTATGTTAAATTCATAGGCTGGACAATTTTAATAGAACAAATATTATAAATTTACTGTTGCAATCATTGGCAATATTCTTATATAATTCCTCTCTGAAAAACATCCAAACGCATGTATATATCACAAAACCTTGTACATTGGATAAGTCTAAGCCACTTAGCACTTAGTTTCCCTACACTAAAGCCTGTGTCTGAGGCATGCCAAGTATCTATGTTTAAAAAGGTTCATATCTATTGTTTTGGACAGTAGTTTGGTGATATATGTCTAAAATTCTCAAGGGAATTTTGTTTTTCACTTACAACTGCACTATTATATGAGCATTATATTGGGAAGGGCATGTGCATGTTAAGTGTTTGTTGAATTTCCTAGAAATTCTTATGAAAGAGGAGAGTGGAGAAATGATGATGAAGAGATTAAGGTTAAGGCTCTCAGGCCTCACATGTTTCACAGCGCCTGAAGAGGATCTGAAATACACTTCACCACTAAAAGAGAAGCATAAAATTGTTTCTATGTAGTTTATAAAATGGAGCCAAGTTTTCTTTCCTTCAAAGTCAATAGTCTCCAGGAAAGCAATGGATATTGATCATTGTAATATTCACGATACAGCTATGGTAAAGTCATGCAAACTAAATGCAATAAAAATATACACCCCAGGGACTTCCCTGGGGATCCATTGGTTAAGACTCCATACTTTCACTGCAAGGGTGCACATTCCATCCCTGTTTGGGGAACTAAAATCCCTCGGGTGGCCCAGTGTGGCCAAAAATTTAAGTAAACATTTTTTAAAAATATATAAACCTAGGCCAAAAAATAAATAAATATAAATATAGGCCAGGGGAAGCACAATTTGTGAGAGTATAAGGATTCATAGATTCATAGATAACTGGGTAGCAAGTGTTAGATATGTAAGATTCAAGGTTTAACATTTATGCTGTCAATCACCAGGCTCAATCCAAAAGACATCATTCAGAAAGAAAGGACACAAAACAAGACAAAGTTGTTTTTTATTATTATATATTAGCTTATACTCATTTTTAAAAACTCAGTAAAAATGTCCTAATAATATGCACAACTTACAGAAAGTGAACTGTAAAGCCTTTCCATAGCAGTTTCAAAGTCTTTATCATAGAATAAGTAGTTTTGATCTGTTTGAGTCCCAGAATCTAGAGGCTTAGCCAAGAGGCAGTTGGATGAAAGCCTGTCTCCCTGAACTATGTCAAAAAGAGAATGGTTAATCGTGTTTACTAAAATGGGGAAGCAAGATACCCAGAGCATATCTCAAACTGGTGAATGTGAAATCTCTACAGAACATGGTGAGAAAGCATATCTTTTCATATGTTATTTTTAATAAAAGTGCCCTAGTACAGTATTTCAATGCTCTTCAAAAGCAAAACATATGATTTGTTTCAAGTGTTTATTTGAATTAGCGAAATATAAAATGGTTCTATGTATGGATGTTATCCAACTTAAGTTCCTTTTTCTCAAAACCCTAAGAGAATATGTTTTTTTTTTAAAAAAAAAATTCAATTAACTCATTGAAAGGGATACCTGCAGTTATAAATAAAATGTTTAAAATAAGGTAACATTTTCTTCTTAATTGTCAATAAATATCACACAATGTATAATGCTTAAATTAAGTAGCAAAACCCTAGTGGTTCTCTAAGAATATCATTTTATGGAAGTAAGAGAAGCAGTTAATTGGTTTCTATTTATTAACCCACCTCAGATGTAATGAAAGCATAACAGCAGACAAAATGTCTTTCCACTTTAATCTGTTAGTGATGGTAATACTACTGTTATCAAAGTTGTCTCATATTTCTAACAAACATATGCAAATATGTAATAGTTATTTAGATAAAGGTCCATAATAAATCACCAGAGATTTTTGTGGAAGTAGCAAATTACTTTTATTCATTTATTTAATCAAAATATGTTTATTGACCTCATTCTGTGCTTCAATCCCTGGAATAAGCTTGGAATAAAACATTTGTGAGGATAGCTAATGTCCTAGAACTCTGAAAATTTTATTGTGGCAACTTTTAAATAACTTCATATCTATATGCTCAATCTATGATTATATTATTTTCATATTGGTTCTGAATATCATTACAGGCTTTGGTTGTTTCAACAAGGTCAGTGAATGTCTGGAAATCTTTAGCACTGTCATTATTCTTTTTTCCTCAGTAATTTGTTTCAGATAATATTTTAATTTATAATCAAAGGGCTATTTTTCTCTTTTTAAAATAACTTTGTTGTGACAAAATTTACACTGCACAAATATCATTCCCTTCACTTCGAAATGATCCTCATCTTCCCCAGCCCGAGGCACCACCAAGTTGATTTTTTATTATATTTTTTCCTCTGTAATGTTTCATATGAATGAAATTATACAATATGTACTCTTGGGTATCTGCCGTCTACATAAGGTTAGTTCATACTGCTGCATGTATAAATAGCCTATTCCTTTTTATTAAGAAGTAGTATTCCATTTTATTTCAGCACTGTTTTATACAGGAATTGTATTTTATTAAACTTTCATTACATGTGTTCAGTTCAGACTAGTTCAGTTGCTCAGTCGTGTCCGACTCTTCTCGACCCCATGAATCACAGCACGCCATCACCAACCCCAGGAGTTCACTCAGACTCTTGTCCATAGAGTCTGTGNTTTATACAGGAATTGTATTTTATTAAACTTTCATTACATGTGTTCAGTTCAGACTAGTTCAGTTGCTCAGTCGTGTCCGACTCTTCTCGACCCCATGAATCACAGCACGCCATCACCAACCCCAGGAGTTCACTCAGACTCTTGTCCATAGAGTCTGTGATGCCATCCAGCCATCTCATCCTCAGTCATCCCCTTCTCCTCCTGCCCCCAATCCCTCCCAGCATCAGAATCTTTTCCAATGAGTCAAGTCTTCGCAGGAGGTGGCGAAAGTACTGGAGTTTCAGCTTTAGCATCATACTTTCCAAAGAAATACCAGGGATGATCTCCTTCAGAATGGACTGGTTGGATCTCCTTGCAGTCCAAGGGACTCTCAAGAGTCTTCTCCAATACCACAGCTCAAAAGCATCAATTCTTCGGAGCTCAGCTTTCTTCACAGTTCAACTCTCACAACCATACATGTCCACAGGAAAAACCATAGCCTTGACTAAACGGACCTTTATTTAAAAAGTAATGTCTCTGTTTTTCAATATGCTATCTAGGTTGGTCATGACTTTTCTTCCAAGGAGTAAGCGTCTTTTAATTTCATGGCTGCAGTCACCATCTGCAATGATTTTGGAGCCCCCAAATATAAAATCTGACACTGTTTCCACTGTTTCCCCATCTATTTCCCATGAAGTGATAGGATAAGATGCCATGATCTACATTTTCTGAATGTTGAGCTTTAAGCCAACTTTTTCACTCTCCTCTTTCACATCATCAAGAGGCTTTTTAGGTCTTCTTCACTTTCCACCATAAGGTGGTGTCGTCTGCATCAGTTCAGTTCAGTTCAGTCACTCAGTTGTGTCCAACTCTTTGCGATCCCATGAATTGCAGCAAGCCAGGCCAACTCCCGGAATTCACTCAGACTCACGCCCATCAAGTCAGTGATGCCATCAAGCCATCTCATCCTCTGTCGTCCCCTTCTCCTCCTGCCCCCAATCTCTCCCATCATCAGAGTCTTTTCCAGTGAGTCAACTCTTTGCATGAGGTGGCCAAAGTCCCAAAGCTTCAGCTTCTGTATCATTNTTTTTTTTTTTTGCATGTCACTAACACAGCCCTAAGAGAGATCGATGCAAGAGAAATTTAGCCACTCTAATTTTAAATAGATAGCAATGTGTATTTTCTTATTTTAAAAATCACTTTCTAGACTCTATATATTAGTGAAAAATTAATTAGGAATATTTTTAAAGTTAACATTTTGACTCTAAAAAAGGGCTTTTCTGCAGTTTTTAAAAATGACTTTCAAACAAGCTATTAGTTTTTGCTGTCATACATGTAACTGATTCAAGTAGCAGCAACTCAAGCCAAAAATAGAGGCTAATAATGCATTATTTTAAAAAAGAAATAAAATAGAAATTATTTTAACTGACCTTAAACAAAAATGTTAGATCATACCTAAGTGATAAAAAATTGTTACCTGGTGCAAATAGCCAACTAGACCACCAGTTTTAGGCTCTTCTGGGAAAAAGTAAAAGATAATATAAAATGATAATAATTCTAAAGCATCAGCAATCACTTAGAATTAAGAGTACATTGTCAGATTGCTAGTAGTAGTAATTAAGATAGTAGAATTTTGAGGGAGATGGGCAGGCTTAGAAACACAAAATGGACAACACTGAAACAGAAATTGTTGTATGTGAAGACTCGAGAGTGATGGCAGGCAGATCTCAAGGGGTGAGAAATACTTAAATAGTACTGACCCAATCAGATATCCCTGTAGAAATTATGATAGATACCTTCCATACAGATTTTATACATCAATCTCAGATAATGGAATACTCAAATGTGAAAGGAAATATAAGACTTACATTAAAATAACTATATAAGGCAGGCTTATGACCTTGAGATAGACAAAGATTTCTTAAATACATCTGAAAACTACATATTAAAAGAAAAAGACATATATAGAACTATAGTAAAATTAAGAACTTTTCTTAATGTAAGAATATCATAAAAAGAATATTAAAAGTCAAGAACATTTGTACAAGTTATCTGTAACATATATAAGAGATGAAGATTGATATTGGGGAATATACTTCAACTGAAAACCAGTGAGAAAAAGGCAAAAAATCTAGTAGAAAATTTTTTTAATGATGTGAACATGTACTTCAAAAAAAGGAGAAGTAGATTTGAACACATTTGACCACAGCATAATAAGGGAAATATCATTCACTCACCTGTAGATGTGTGTATAAAAACATATACCCATACATACATATGTGTGTATGTATATTTATATATACATGCAAATACACACGATATGTATATATGTTTACCCCACATCTTGATAATGTCAATGTATACCACAGAGAAACTTTTGCATATGTGCACAGAGAAGTATATGAGAAAGTTCACAGCAACTTGGTTTATATGACCAAAATAGTGAAATAAAGAATCCAAATGTTCAACAATAATTAGAGTTTCCCTGGTGGCTCAGATAGTACAGAATCTGCCTGCAATTTAGGAGACCCAGGTTAGATCCCTGGGTGAAAAAGATTCCCTGGAGAAGGGAATAGCAACTCACTTCACTATTCTTGTCTAGAGAGTTCCATGGACAGAGGAGCCTGGTAGGCTACAGTCCTCATGGGCAAAGAGTCAGACACGACTGAGTGACTTTCAACAATAATAGAACTAGTAAATGTGGTACAATTGCCCTCATATCCACAGGTTTTGCATCCACAGATTCAATCAATAGTTGATTAAAAATACTCTGTTTTAAACCAGAAAATTCCTAATGAAACTTTATAGAACTCATTGATATACTTCTTGTTAATTTATTTTAAATCATAGTGTACATTGGTGAACAGTCACATAACTGCCCATTGGATGGATGATATTGTTATTTACATTAATGTGCTTATTTATAGTTTGTGTTACACATCTGATCCTATCACTTCATGGCAAATAGGTAGGGAAACAATGGAAACTGATAGACTTTATTTTCCTGGGCTCCAAAATCACTGCTTATGGTGACTGTAGCCATGAAATTAAAGACGTTTGCTCCTTGGAAGAAAAACTATGACAAACCTAGACAGCATAATAAAAATAAGAGAAATCACTTTGCTGACAAAGGTCTGTCTAGTTAAAGCTATAGTTTTTCCAGTAGTCATGCATGCATGTGAGAGTTGAACCATAAAGAAGGCTAAGCTTTCAAACTGTGGTGTTGGAGAAAACTCTTGAGAGTCCCTGGGATTGCAAGGAGATTAAACCAGCCCATCCTAAACCAGCCCATCCTATAGCATATCGAACTTGAATATTCATTAGAAGGAATGACACTGAAGGAATGAAGTTGAAGCTCCAATACTTTGGCCACCTGATGTGAAGAACCGACTCATTGGAAAAGACTCTGGGAAAGACTGAAGGCAAGAGAAGAGGGCGACAGAGGAAGAGATGGTTGGATAGCATCACCAACTCAATGGACATGAGTTTGAGCAAACTCTGGTGCTGATGGTGAAGGACAGGGAAGCCTGGCATGCTGCAGTCCATGGGGTCACTAAATTCAGACACGACTGAGAGACTGAGCAACAACACTCTCCATTGTCAATTTGCAATGGAAAAGGAAATAAAACCTGACATCTCATTCATAAAATTAAATAGCTATATCCAGAAAATTCTGAAAAGCAAAACTTGAATTTGCTGTTTCCAGGCAACTACTTACATAGCTCTTACATCGTATTAGGTATCATATGTAATCTATAGATGATTTAAAGTATATGGGAGGGTGTGCATAGGCTATATGCAAATAATATGCCATTTTATATGAGGGAATTGAATTATCCCTGTATTTTAATATCCCTGAGGCATCCTGGAACAAAAGTTCTTGACTATCTATATCAGTCTGAAAAACTCTGGCCACTAAGTTCCTTTTCACATTTAACATCCACTACCCCCCAGACAAGCCTTGGCTCTAATCCTTATACCTTTCAGCGGGGGCTGAAAGGAACTGTATTGACTATACCCTGGGACTACTTACAGGTTTTCACCACACTGACTAGCAAAGCCCGGATCTTCAGTGGATGGCTCTGTACTCCTTGCGTGCATGTGTGCTAAGTCACTTCAGTCATGTCTGACTCTTTGCAACCCTAGGACTGTAACCTTCTGTCCATGGCATTCTCCAGGCAAGAATACTGGAGTGAGCTGCCATTTTCTCCTTGTTTCTCTTATATCTCCTGTCTTGACAGTCAGTTTCTTTACCACTAGCACCATCTGGGAAGCCCCTGTCCTCTGTGATTCCTTGCTGATTTCTCAGTCTTCTATACTGATCTTTCGCTATGTTTAGCTTCCTGACTTTTTGGAACCCTTCTTTGTCATGGTGCTACATAATTTCATGAGATACTATTTCAGATAGTAGCAAGGAGTCACTCTGACTTTGAATGATGCCTCTTGGGGTTGTGGAAAGTAGTGTCTTACCTGGCACTAGAAATTTATAATTCTTGGTCTTATTTTGTCATTTTCTTTAGTGTTTCATTTATTTCTCAATTCTTCAATGCATTATGAGACATTGCCTATTGTTGTACATGCCAATTTCATTTTTATTTAATTGCTTTTCTCTCATTACTCATTTGTGTACGGTAGCGACAAATTATTGTTGTGTTTTAATTGTTCAGATAATTTTCAAGGAAATTATCTTTAAATTATCTTTAAAGCCATTTCTTAGAGGGTAACTTAAAATGCTATTGAAGTCTTAACTATACAATGAAGGCTTTGTATTGCCCAGTCACTCTTTCAAGAAGAAAACTCTATATGGCCCTAACTCTTAAAATCCTACTCTAACTCTTAAAATTATGACACAGTTTTGCATCTAATTTATATTGAACCAAATTATTTTCACATTAATTAAAGTATTCATCTGTGTCTTTCAAATGAATCACAAGTTCCTTGAGGCCAGGGATATCTCATCCATTTTCTGTAATAATCTTTTACAACTACCTACCACCTCAGTTCTTAACACTGAACTAGATTGTTTAGCTCAAACTAAAATATAACTGTCTTCAGTGAACACAAAAATAGGTGATAGATTCATCATGTTTATCAAGTTATAATTTCATTGGCCTTTGCTCCTTTTCCCTCAATGAAATTTTGGACTTTGGTACCAGTGTTGCGAATTTCAGAGACAAAGATACAGTCTTCAAACATTCAGTCTGTCTTTCAATGTGATTGGTTTTCACTAACTTTATAT
Source organism: Neotragus moschatus (assembly GCA_006410615.1). Lineage (NCBI taxonomy): Eukaryota > Metazoa > Chordata > Mammalia > Artiodactyla > Bovidae > Neotragus > Neotragus moschatus. Next base: position 2,605,698 of record SJYA01002334.1, read on the forward strand.
CAAAGAAATACTATGAATGAACTTGAACTTTCTAAGAGGCCAAGACTCTTAATAGGTTATAGTTTCTGTGAAGTGTGAAACCAATAAATATCTACCCATCTCTGCCATTTAGTACCCCTGTCCCAGCTTATTTCTCATTAAGGAAAGATTCCATTTTTCAAGATCCCCCCTGGTGGCTCAGATGGTAAAAAGTCTGTCTGAAATGTGGGAGACTAGGATTCGAGCCCTGGATTGGGAAGATCCCCTGGAGAAGAAAATGGCAATCCACTCCAGTACTATTGCCTGGAAAATCCCATGGACAGAGGAGCCTGGTAGGCTACAGTCCATGGGGTCGCAGAGAGTCAGACATGACTGAGCTACTTCTCTTTCACTTTCAGATAAATAGCATTTGGATAGTGAAGCTTTAGTGCTGCTGTTCACCCATGGGTTTTCTCTACATGCAAAAGGTAAAAAGAAGTGCACACTATGGTTACACTTCTTAATTATAATTAGATACAAACATAACAGCAATAATAATTTTGCTTTTAATTCCTAATGGACTTTAAAGTAAAGGTCATCCAAATTTTAGTAATCACTCTCTAAAAAATGTACATAGTATAACTCAGGATGTATTCAGACAGATAATATACATTGTAAAGCCCAATTATTAAAAAATGCTTACCTGAATTAGCCCTCTCTGAAGAGCATCATCTATATGTAACCAACAATCTATGTTTCATAATATTTAGGGTTCTCAGGACCCCAAACCCAGAACTATGTGAAAACGACAACAGAATTCCCTGAAAACCCTATAATGTGGAAAAAAATGTTTTCCCATTTTTATTGTCAACAGTGAAATTCAGCATAACAAGGAGTACTGGTATGATCAGCTATGTGAACAGCTATAAATGATGCAACAGATATTGTTACTGCTTCACCCAGATCTTCTCAAACGTTCTTACATTTGTGACACTTCCTCTGCTTTGATGTGCTTTTTTCTACTAGCTGATATCTGAACATCTTCAGAGGCCTTCCCTTGGACTCCAACATGCCTGGGAATTTCAGTTTTCCTGGGGAACCATTTCTTACATTTCAGAATTCCTCTACAAGATAAGGGGGCTTGACTTGAAATCAGACACTTGTGTGGCTATGGCTTCTTCCTCTCTCTTGCCCAGCTTTCCCTACACCTTTAGCAGTTTTTCCGTAGGAACACTTTTTTGTAAATTACATGCACAGTCATCTCTTTGTCTAGTTTGTTTTTTGAGACCCTGCCAATGATATATAAACATGTATAATATATACACATATATATACACCAATTCATCCTCACCTAACATCTATGAGTCATCCAAAAGTGGGCACTTCAAGAGCGTAAACTTCATTTTTTCCTATAAACCTGACTTTGCCTATGTTTACAAGCTGGGTGTCTGCTTCTCCCCTAAGGTATTTTTCTTAATCATAGAAAGTCTTGGATCTTGGCTTATCTACTTGTTCCAAGTATTGTCTTTGAGTACATTTGCTCAGTTGGTTTTTGGCAAGGCTTTTTTTCTCCCACTACATTTCACAGAGTGTTTTCTGTCTGCTTGTGAATTGCAGATGACTATCACATTTTTTCAACACTCTAACTCTTACATTCCAAGTCTCTAGGTTTTTGCCTACATATGTCTTTTACCTTTAGTTTGTCTCTTGCTCCTCAAGGTAGAGGTAAGTCTCTTTTTGATTAAATTATTTGTGTATTTAGGCACAGCAGAAAAGGGATTTCCCCTACTGTTTTGAACTATATCATGTCTCCTTAAATATCTTCCTGGCAGCCCCCTCTCATGAACATTTACTGCTGAAGTCCATCCGTCGTTTTAAGTATTTAAGGTAACATGATTTTATACTCTCAGACCATACTAGAGATGGTCTTCCAATGTTCTTCTCATTATCACCAAAGTTAATTTTACTAGTGTGCAACCTTAAGAATTTTTTGGAACAAAGTATATAGTTTGTATAAGAAACTGATTATAGTCATGTGTTTACCTTACAAATTTGGATATCATTTCACCAACTTCCATTTCATATCTTTGAGATGAATTGTGTGAAATTCTACCCCTTCAAGTTTGGTTTTTGACTCTGTGATCTTGTGTAAGTTCTCTCTTGTTTGTGTTTGCTCAGTTTTTGGCTGTACCAAGTAGCATGTGGGATCACAGTTCCCCAGCCAGGGATTAAACCCACACTCCCTGCATTGGAAGTGTGGAGTCTTAACCACTGGACAGCCAAGGAATTCCCTTGAAGTTCTGAACTAACTAATGTATCCACAAGATATTTTTCAATCTTGTTTCTCATTTGCCTCTCTCCTTTGTCTTCTTATTCTGTTTGTCACTTATTATTTCATTACTATGGCCTCCTGGTCAACTAAATCTATAGCACATGGCAAAGATTATAAAAGAGTATTAAAAAATAAAGATCTAGATGGGTATATATTACCAAATCTAAGATGATCACAAATGAAAATATGTCTTAATTTTTACTATGTATAGCTCAGTCAGAAACAGACTGAGATTGAGGAGTTTGAGGCTTTATCACAGGTGTAGGATTGCCTCAAATATTTAATTTAAGAGAAAAGGGACTCTGGAGATAAAATGTTGAAAGGAAAACTCTAAGATAAAGAATTTATAAGACGTCTCTGTACACCCGTGGTGGATTCATGTTGATGTATGGCAAAACCAATACAGTATTGTAAAGTAAAATAAAATAAAATAAATTTAAAAAATATAAAGGGCAACCTTTGTATAGAAAAAAAAAGAATTTATAAGACAAAGTTCAAAAATTAGACCTATGTATTTAAAAATTTCTTTAGTTCTTTCTGCTAGAAAAGAAATACAAATCTTGCTGAGTTATCAGTAACTTATTGACATATAAACTTACTAAATTAAAAATGTACTTGAGGTAGCTTAAATATTATAAAACTATGTTACCATTAAACAATTATGAAATAATAACTGACCATGTAATAATAATGGATATGAATGCATCAGAAACATAAGATAAATTAGCTGGTTTCCAGCATTACAGTGATGTGAATTTTTTACTTATAAATCTATTTAGATATCTTTCAATAAAAAATTTAGAATTATGAAGATAATATTTTCTGATTGCCTAAATTGCATCTGAAGATTGCTTTCATATGGAAAATATGGGATTTTTGCAGACTGCAACAAAGTTGATTAAGACAGTTAATATATAGAGTACAGGAGAAAAATAGGTCAGATTTTTTAATTCTCTAGTGACCCCTTCGTCTATCCACCCCCCATACACAGAAACACATATCAAGTTTGACACATTTCTTAATCTTCATGTCTAACAGTGGAGAGCATCAGAAGTAGAGTACAGGTTGGAAAATTACAAGTTAGAAATCAAAGTGTAGTCTGCAAAGCATTTAAAAAGCAACAGGAAAGAAAATTTGGCTTTCATCTTTAGCTAAGTGGCCAAATAGACTAACAGAAAAAATCCACTTGAAGTAATTCTCAGACTATACAGACTATATAGCATATTGTCATTAAGAGCGAAAATTTCCTTTTTGGCATTTCCTTCTCATTCCTTTCCATTCATTGTAAACATGCACATAATGTATTTTTAAAATAAATGTCTCTAGTGTGAAAACGAAAATTACATACTCTAAAAACTCCTACACTATTATGATAAAGTCCTTTAAATACCGTAAATGGAACTAAAACTGAAACACACAAAACAAACTTTATTTCCACAGAACAGGAGGTGATAAGGCATGATATTTATGGAATTCCCACGATGGCTTACATATTAAAATACTATTAACACATTGTTGAGAAGCTCTTCTTATTGAGTTCTTTTTACTCACTTACTAGAAAACTTCTAATGGCACTCCACTCCAGTACTCTTGCCTGGAAAATCCCATGGACAGAGGAGCCTGGTGGGCTGCAGTCCATGGGGTCGCTAAAAGTCGGACACGACTGAGCGACTTCACTTTTACTTTTCACTTTCATGCATTGGAGAAGGAAATGGCAACCCACTCCAATGTTCTTGCCTGGAGAACCCCAGGGATGGGGGAGCCTGGTGGGCTGCCATCTATGGGGTCACACAGAGTCAGACACAACTGAAGTGACTTAGCAGCAGCAGAAGAAAACTTCATCACAATATGTCTTGCATTTCACAGTATGAATAATTCCCCAAAATGGAGTTAAAATAATACTTTACCAAATATTTCCTGATTACTTAGTGAAAGATACTAAGGTAGACAATATAATAAATAAAATCCCTATCCTGAAGGAGTTATTAGAGAAATATGTCCAATTCAAATACCAATGAGATTCATGAAAAGGAGCTAATCAAGCAAAAACGTTAATGCTATTTTTTAAAGAAGAGATTTTTAAAATTTCACTGGTATTTTTGGTGGAAGAACTTTTAGGTTAAAGCTAGACAAAGTAAATATAGAGTGAGGCATAACTTATCTCTCACAATATCTAATATTACAGATTTGAAGGAGATTAATTTGGTAGTAATATAGTTAAATATCAGCAAAGAAATTTTATGGCGCATATAATAAATTTGGAAAATATGGAAGGATCAAAAAAATGATCATGCAGAAGGCTGTAGAAGTAAAGAGATTTTGGTCAAAGGGTACTGAGAGTTTGATATACTGGGTGCTAGATAAGTCAAAGTCATTCTAGTCCATTACTGAAATAAAGTTGTCCATGAAAATTCAATTAAACCATCAAGTTAAGAAGAAAAAAGAGGATTTTATTTGAGTCAAATAGAAGATTATCATCCAGGAGACAGACTCTCAGAAAGCTCTGAATTGTTCTGCCTGTTAGAAGACACAGTCATATACATTTTCCAGACAAATAACTTTACATCAAAATAACATACTGGTATTCTACATAAAGTTCCCCAAAGGAACGTGGTCCAGGTAAGCACATACACCTCACCTTACAGACCTAGGAAAGAATGCTACTCTTTTCAGAAGAAAGGGTAAAAATCAATCTTTTAGGTCAAGCAGGCACTCCCATCTTTGAGAGCTCTGTTTGGCGTGTAGTGCAGGTGCACGCCGTACTTCAGGAGCAAGGTGCTTGTGCTCAGACAGTTCAAAGGTTTTTGCAGGCCCATGGACTGTAGCCTGCCAGGCTCCTCTGTCCACGGGATTTTCTAGGCAAGAATACTGAAGTGGGTTGCCACTTCCTCCTCCAGGGGATCTTCCCCACCCAGCGATCCAATCCATGTCTTTTGAGACTCCTGCCCTGGCAGATGAGTTCTTTCCCACCACATTACCTGGGAAGTCTCAGGAGGAAGGAAGGTAGTCCAGATGAACACACAGACAGAACTTTATGTTTAGTTTTTCTTGTCATGTTTTAAAATATGAATTTGATCAAAATGAAGATGTGAGCAAACTTAATAGAAGAAATATAATAATGATAACACTTGATTTATCACAATAAATGCTATATTTATGAAGGTTATATAAGGAAAATAATTATGAAATCGCGTTAAAAAATCACTGAGGAAGTTCATATAAAGTCACGGAGAGTGCCTGAGTGAAAAAAATCCTTCACAGAGTGCATTTTGAAAATCTAATGTAGAAAAATGCTAGATATTTTTAAATAACTAGACCATGATTAGTATACCTTCTCTGTTCATCTCTTTTGTTATACTGTCACATTTGATTCAATATTATTGGAAAATTATTATAGCAAAGACGGTCTTAAAAATGACTACTAGAAATAACACTACCTATTATTTTTCTTTGAAATACTAAGATTGATTAAGCATTTTAATATATAGTTATTAAATTAGTTGTTTCCTAACTTTCAAAATGAACACAAATCTTTCACTGAAATTTCTCCACTGTCTAGAAGTAAATTTAATTTCTACTGTTAATATAATCATCTGTAGTCATTCTTCATATGATTATAACATTGTTTTAGACTGATAACTCATAAAAATTTTAAGCTTATTAGAAAAAGAAACGTTACGATATTATTCTATTTGGGTCACTTTCTTCAAATAAGACCATGTCTAAATTACTATCATGCATAATTTCAATGTAAAAGCACCAAACTAAAAATATATTTAGAATAAAAGTCAGCATTAATAATAAAGAAACTAAACAAAAAATTGAAGGTAAATAATTGAAAAGCTGATTCTTTCTGAAATGAACCATGAGACAGACAAATGTGTATAATATTAAAAAGAGGGACTTCCTGGCGGTCTAATGGCTACAGCTGCATGCTCCCAATGCAGGGGGCCTGGGTTCAATCCCTGGTCAGGGAATTAAATCCTGCATGCTGCAACTAAGAATTTGCATACCCTAGCTAAAGATCCTGCCTGCTGCTAATAAGACCCAGCAGGGTCAAATGAGTAAATCTTAAAACAAAAAACACAGAGTGACAAATCAAAAAGAAAAATGGAAGTGAAAAGTAAGATAAAAACATCTATGGAGAAGAGACTAAAATAATTGTAAAAATACACTACTTCCAGATTTATGGGAACAAATGGGTAAATACTGAGGAAATGAGTGACTCCTTAGTAAAAATACTTATCGACAAGGATAAATATAAAGCTTTCAGACCAATGCAAGAGAGACACAGTTAGAAGAAATGTAAAGTCTATTTTAAAAGACTTTGAATATAGGTGGCTTTCTCGCTGTGGTCCATCTATACCCTGAAAAATAGAATCTATCTATTGGGATGGGATAATCAAGTTTTCCTTTATCATCAACTCATAAGAGGACCAAACAGATGTATGCCTGGGTTTTTGGTTCATCAGCTACTGAACACCACACTGCAAGGAATAGATCAATGAGCCCAAAGAGCTGCTGAAAAGACTTGTTAAGACAACCAGAGAAGATGGAGGAATTACTCATCTTGGAATAAAACTATTTTCCCACTTAATAGATTACACCAAGAAAGAGTTTCTCTTTGAACCTTTTTGTGATAACTCCTTAGCATCCAGTAAAATCTTTTAGAGCAGTCTATTCTATTTTCCCTGGAATCGACTTATATCAGTAACTAGCATGGGAATGCATCCCTTCCCATTACCTCTCATTCTCTTTACTCCTATTTCTTTTCTTCCCATTCTTACTGTCTTATTTTATACTTACTAAATAAAGTATGTATTCTTTGATCCTTTTTTACAGGCTTTGTTGTGCTGAGGACTCAGGCTATATCACCAGGGGTTTAGAAAGGAAGAAAAAAAAACCACGATGCATTTAGACACATAATTTCAAACGTTTCATTTAATAATATACAAATTTAATACTCAAAAAGAGTCAGTAAACTTATGGAAAGAGATTTTTACTGCCTGATATTATAATACTATGTAAAACACTGAAATCAAATTATCATTATATTATTTTAGTACTATACAAGAAATATTACTACTAATAAGGAACATATATTAGTATATTAAATGTATGGAAAAAGTAGCATTTCATGAAATGAAATAAAAAGTTTTTCAGTTGGTAAATGTGATGGTATTCAGTTGAGTGTAGTTCAGTCCCTCAACCTTGTCCAACTCTTCGTGATCCCCTGGACTGCAGCATACTAGGCCTCTCTGTCTATCACCAACTCCTGGAGCCTGCTCAAACTCATGTCCATAAAGTCGATGATGCTATCCAAACATCTCATCCTCTGGCATCCCCTTCTCCTACCGCCTTCAATCTTTCCCAGCATCAGGGTCTTTTTCAATGAGTCAGGTGGCCAAAGTATTGAAGTTTCAGCTTTAGCATCAGTCCTTCCAATGAATATTCAGGGTTGATTTACTTTAGGATTGACTGATTTGATCTCCTTGCAGTCCAAGGTAATCTCAAGAATCTTCTCCAGCACCACAGTTCAAAAGCATCAGTTCTTCAGTGCTCAGCTTTAGCTTTTTTATGCTCCAACTCTCCCATCCACACATAACTACTGGAAAAACATAGCTTTGACTTGACAGACCTTTGTTGGCAAAGTAATGTCTCTGTTTTTTAATATGCTGTCTAAATGGGTCTTTGCTTTTCTTCTAAGGAACAAGCATCTTTTAATTTCATGGCTGCAGTCACCATCTGCAGTGATTTTGGAGCCCAAGAAAATAATGTCTGTCACTCAATCCACTGTTTCCCCATCTATTTGTCATGAAATGATGAGACCAGATGCTGTGAGCTTTGGTTTTTGAATGTTGAGTTTTAAGCCAACTTTTCCCCTCTCTTCTTTCACTTTCATCAAGAGGCTTTTTAGTTCCTCTTCACTTTCTGCCATAAAGGTGATACCATCTGCATATCTAAGATTATTGGTATTTCTCCTGGCAATCTTGATTCCAGCTTGTGCTTCTTCCAGCCCAGCATTTCTCATGATGCACTCTGCATATAAGTTAAATAAGCATGGTGACAATATACAGCTTTGATGTACTGCTTTCCCAATTTGGAACCAGTCTGTTGTTTCATGTCTGGTTCTAACTGTTGCTTCTTGACCTGCATACAGATTTCTCAGGAGACAGGTAAGGTTGTCTGGTATTCCCATCTCTTTAAGGATTTTCCACAGTTTGTTGTGATCCACATAGTCAAAGGCTTTGGCATAGTCAACAAAGCAGAAGTAGATGTTTTTTCTGGAAACCTCTTGCTTTATCGATGATCCAGCGGATGTTGGCAACTTAATCTCTGATTCCTCTGCCTTTTGTAAATCCATCTTGAACATCTGGAAGCACTTGGTTCACGTACTGTTGAAACCTGGCTTGAAGAATTTTGAGCTTAACTTCTCTAGCATGTGAGATGAGTGCAGTTGTGTGATATTTCAAACATCCTTTGGCATTGCTTTTCTTTGGATTGGAATGAAAACTGACCTTTTCCAGCCCAGTGGCCACTGCTGAGCTTTCCAAATTTGCAAGCATAGTGAGTGCAGCACTTTAAGAGCATCATATTTTAGGACCTGAAATAGCCTAGTTGGAATTCCATCAACTCCAGTAGTTTTGTTCATAGTGATGCTTCCTAAAGTCCCCCTGACTTCAGACTCCAGGATGTCTGGCTTTAGGTGAATGATCTCATGATTTTGGTTATCTGGGTAACTGAGATCTTTTTGTATGGTTCTTCGTGTATTCTTGCCACCTCTTCTTCATATCTTCTGCTTCTCTTAGGTCCATACCATTTCTGTCCTTTATCATGCCCATCTTTGCATGAAATGTTCCCTTGGTATCTCTAATTTTCTTGAAGAGGTCTCTAGTCCTTCCATTCTATTGTTTCCTCTATTTCTTTGCATTGATCGCTGAGGAAGGCTTTCTTATCTCTCCTTGTAATTTTTTGGAAATTTTCATTCCGATGAGTGTATCTTTCCTTTTCTTTTTTGCCTTTTGCTTCTCTTCTCTTCTCAGCTGTTTGAAAGATCTCTTCAATCATTTGCCTTTTTGCATTCCTTTTTCTTGGGGATGGTCTTGATCACTGCCTCCTGTGGCTCATCAGACACTCTATCAGATTTAATCCCCTGAATCTATTTGTCACTTCCACTGTATATTCATAAAGGATTTTATTTAGGTCATACCTGAGTGGTCTAGTAGTTTTCCCTACTTTCTTCAATTTAAGTCTGAATTTGGCAATAAGGAGTTCATGATTTTAGCCACAGGCAGCTCCTGGTCTTGTTTTTCCTGAATGTATAGAGCTTTTCCATCTTTGGCTGCAAAGAATATAATCAATCTGATTTTGGTTTTGACCATGTGATGATGTCCATGCAATGGTCTTGCTGAGTGCCAATTAAAAATAAAGACAGACTCCTGTGTCAAAGTACAATTTAAAATAAAAAAATGACTTAAGAAATTAATTTTAAAATATTACTTACAAGGTAAGGGTCTACATATACACTATAGGGATGAGGAAGATCTTACCTCATAAGCAACAAAAGAAAAAATTTCATCATAGTATAAATTAACTTTAGATGACAAAAAGTTAGAAAAGACCAATTCAGATGGTAGACAAGAGTTTATACTTTAGAAAACAGAATCCTGAACTAAAACATTTCAAAAATTTGGCAAAGGATATAAAATATACAGAAAAATCATATTAGGAATACATTTGTGAAATAATCTCCAATTTATCAGTGTCAGTGAAATAAAACAACAAATGAAATGCAAAGTTTGAAAAATATCTATACTAATTAATTGGTCAATATCAATAAGAAGGTGGTTAAAGATAATAGATTTATAAATATTATCTATCATTTTTTGTAAGTGATAAGAAGTCTAAATAAGTGTTTTTCAGTTGCTAAGCCCTGTCCAACCCTTTGAGACCCCATGAACTGCAACACACCAGGTTTCCCTGTCCTTCATCATGTTCACTGAGTCAGTGCTGCCATCCAACCTTCTAATCCTCTGCTGCCCACTTCTTTTGCTTTCACTCTTTCCCAGCATCAAGGTCTTTTCCAATCAGTCAATTCTCGCATCAGGTGGCCAATGTATTTAGCTTTTAGATGAGGTGATCAGAAAGAGCCTCTCCAAGTAAGATTTAGGAAATGGGGTAGTAGCAATGACATCCTGCATGGTGGGGCTCTGGCCACTCATGGCAAACTACTAAGAAGAGAAGGAAGAAACCCAAGGACTTTGCCATCTTTGATAAAAATGTTACTAGCTACTGAAAAGTTTCATGGTGTTTAATAGCATTTCTTCAGTAAAAGTTTAAATGAGTCTCGTTTTGCCAAGAAAGTGATGTGATTATTTGTTTTTCTGGAGGCCAAATGCATCCTCATTATATAATTTAAGTTGCTAAAAATAGTATAATGAGTCAAATAGTTACCTGAGAAGACTGTAAATATAAAACCTGAAAGCCTAGAGGTGGTAGGAAGCTTGGTAATTTCCAAGGAGACTAGTTTGACAGGAGCAGATCATGAAGCTGAGAAAGACGTGAGCACTGAGACCAGAGGAGACAGAGGCAGACATGGCCTTGGAGAACTCAGGAAGGAGTTTAGTATTTAGTCCTTGGAGGATTTGAGTTAAGTAAGGGCAAGGAAATTAAACCAGTCAGTCCTAAAAGATATCAACCCTGAATATTCATTGGAAGGACTGGTGCTGAAGCTGAAGCTCCAATACTTTGGCCATTTGATGCCAAGAGCTGATTCATTGGACTAAACCCTGATGGTGGGAAAGACTGAGGGCAAAAGGAGAAGAGGGCAGCAGAGGATGAGATGGTTAGGTAGCATTACTGATTCATTGCAGATGAATGTGAGAAAACTCTGGGAGATAGTGGAAGACAGAGGACCCTGGCAGACTATAATCATCACAGAGCTGGACATGACTTAGTGACTGAACAACAGCGACAAGTGGCAAAGTTAGCTTAGCTTTACTGTTAAGTGAAAGAAGCAAGTGACAAAGAGCAAAGTATGTTGCTATTTCTTCATGAAAAATGTACAAGAAAATAAATGGAATCTCTCCAAATGTGTATAGTGTGAGCAAAGAAAACGTTGTGGAAGATATAACCTTCCAGGCTGCTGGTCTTGCTGACTCAGGTCTATGAGTATGATGGGTTTAGGGTGAAAAAAAACTTTCATCTGTAGTTTACATAGTGTCATTGGTTACAGTGTAATTGTATTCTTTTTGTAATTTTAAAATCATCATACACACACACACAAAAAAAGAAAACGAGAGATAAGAGTATGGAGAAAGTTTAAATATTATCAACCATAATTATTTAAACAAGAAACACAGTAAAGCACAGGATATTAAAAGAATAATTAATTCATAATCTTGGCTGTAATTTGAAAGAATAATATAGTGAAATGGTTTATATAACTAAATGATAAAGAATTAAATTTGTATGTAAACTATATAATGCTAACTATAATATATTAATACAACCTTTTAGGAATCATATACTTAATCTCTAAAAATCAGCAAAAATCATGTACAGAGCCTCAGATTTGCTAGTTTAAAAGTTTTCAATTTCTGAGACTGGTGGTACAAACCCAGAATTTTGTGTTCTCTGACTTGGCATTTGCAAATAGTATTCTTTGTTCTATGATCAGTAAAATGAAAATGATATCCATCTGTCTCATGGGATTGATGTACAGATTAGTTAGATAATGTTTATAAAATGTTTTGAAGATTAAAAGTGCTAAGCATTATTATGCTTATTACTTCACTACTGACTCATCTGTGTTCCTAAAGACTTAATCTATTACTTGGCTAGCAATCAACATTTCACATCATCCAGCCACTGAAAATAGCTTCCCTTCTTAGCAGACTGAGCTTAAAATAGTTTCCTTTGAAATTGTTTCATTAAATAACAATCTAATACTTTCACCTTAGAATATTGTTTTTTCAGATTTGAAACACCTTAAATTATTTCTTCAGTGATTAACTTATTTTGGCTAATAAATAGTAGTTTTGCATAATAGCTGCTGCTGCTGCTGCTAAGTCGCTTCAGTCGTGTCTGACTCCCTGTGACCCCGTCTATGGGAAGCCCACCAGGCTTTCCCGTCCCTGGGATTCTCCAGGCAAGAACACTGGAGTGGGTTGCCATTTCCTTCTCCAAAGGCATAATGCCTATGGAAGCATAATCAGAAAATTTCTGATAAGAATTTTAATTCTAATAAGAATTTTCAAGGAAACCTATGAATTTTAAAGCTATAATAAAAGAATGCCTTTATCCATTATCTTATAATGGAAATATCACATGTAAGTTCTTCAAACTTTAACTTGAATATTAATCCTGTCTTTATTCCCAAAGATAATTATGTTGCCAACAAATCTCCCTTATTTATTCCTAAATTCATTCAAATATAGGTAATATCTTAATTCTATCCCAGGCATTGTTAGGTTAGCTTTAGACAATATTTTAGAGTCTATATTAATTGACAAGAAAGTTCACAAGACTTGGAAAGAATATTATAAAACTGTAAAAATAATGATATAGGCAATATTTAGTAGTCTCTAATGTTGCACAAGAAAGTAGGGTCAAATTTCTAATGCATTTATGTCAGCTAAAAGTAAAATTGTATGAATGTCAAAAATAAATCCAGATTGAAGAAACTTGGGATTGCTTCCTATAATGAAAAAGATTTAGTATAAGTACACATTAGTTAAGCTCCACAACATTTCTGCCATCCCTTTAACATACCATCCATTTTTAGGGCATCCATATCAATTTTAAATAATACATATAATTTAATCTATTATTTCTGTTTGGTTTACACTTTGAAAATATTATTGAAGAAGAAAACATAGTACTTATGATTTCTTCAATATTTGATCATATTTTGATTAATGCAGACAACATTTTTACACAATTGATTTAAAATTATACTGAAGTTGTGAGTCCTTAGCAGCTTGTATGTCTGTTATAGAATACGTGCTCATCAGCAAATACCATTTCTCCTCTCAAGTTCAGTTGCACTATCAGATTTGCTTAGTAAAATTTAAAAAACTACTTTTAATATGTTTGGACTACAGTATACTTTACTTTGACAGAATGCAGTAAATAAATATACAGTCTTTTTTTACAAAGACAGTTTCTGTTAATGGAATCTCTATCTACAATGGCATATAAAGTAGAAAGCAAGAATTCACATCTATTTTTATGTTAATTGAAAGTTTTATGGATATTGATTGTTAAATTTATTTAAAGGAAAGCAAAAATGACTAGCATATAAGATTAGAAAATATTTGGATTTCTATGTTAGGATGTGCAATACAAAGACATACAAACAAAACAGGACATGTTATTTAGGGTATTGCTGTAACAGGCTTTTATAGATTTTAATAAGTTCTCCAGTTATATTTAATGATTTTTTCCTTTAAATGAGGTTACAGCATTGGAAAACCTTGTGAATATTGTCAGAATAGTAGAATGTTCAGGGAATGGAGCTAGGCTATAAAGATTTCAATTAAGGATTCACTTCAAATACATACAGAATAAAGAACAGAGTTTGGAAAAACATCAACATTTAAGGGAAAAGAATAGTAGAAGAACTAATTAAAGAGAATGAGAAATTATGGCCAATAAGATGATGTTGAATTAGTTACCGCCAAGATGCAAGAAAGAAGAGTAATTTGAGGAAGTAGGTAGTGGTTAACAGTGTCTAACGGCCCAGAAAAAGCCAGTCACATAATCTACAATGGATCCTTAAATGAAACATAATTGGTGAGTTTGCAGTAAACATTTAGTTTTGAAGTGAAGAAAGAAAGGGAAAATAGTCTGCTTATGACAGAAGAATGGGGAGAAAATAAAATGGGCAAGAGAGTGAATTAGAGGTGAAGAAGTAGAGGAAATAAGGATAGACCACTTCTGAAAAGTATATAAGTAAACGAGAGTTAATGTAGCGTGGTCATGGCTATGAAGGACTGACTGTAATGGTTAATTCTGTATGTCAACTTGACGGGGCCCCAGGAGGCCCAGATATCTTGTTAAGCATTATTTCTGGGTGTGTATAAGAGGGTATATGTAGAAGAAATTAGCAACTGAATGGCCAATTGAGTAAAACAGATGGCCCTCCCCAAAGAGAATAGGCATCATCTAACCTACTGAAAGCCTGACTAGAACAAAAATGAAGAAGGTCGAATTCATTCTGCCTGACTCCATGGCTGGAAAATTGACCTTCTCCTGGCACCAGCACTCTGTCTCTCAGGCCTTTATACTCTGACTGAAATTTCTACCATCTGCTCCCTGGCTCTCAGGACTTCAAAGTATTTCCCTGTTCTTCCTGGGTTTTGACCTAGGGACTTTGTCTCCAGAACTGTGTAAGCCAACACTTTGATAGATACTAAAAGTATTATAAGGTATTGTTTCTGATTTCTGGAGAACCCTGACAAATACAGATTTGGGTATTGAGAGTAGTTCTAGAAGAACACAATTTTAAAATGAGTTTTCCAAACTGATTCTCTAGATTTGGCCTTCTAATCTGATGTGAAGACACAAATGACTTTATTTAGAGCAATTAAGAGAACTCTGGTAGTTCATGACATCCATGGTGTGATTTGGCAGTACTGGTATGCAATTATTTTTAAGAAGGAAATGGCAACTGGTGCCAGCATCCTTACCTGGAAATTCTCATGGACAGAGGAGGTTGGAGGGCTACAGTCCATGGGGTCACAAAGAGTTGGACATGATTTAGTGACTAGACAGCAATAACACACAATTATCTGCATTTATTATTCCTAATCAACCACTTACAAGAAGCAAAAATTGTGTAAAAGTATGTATGATACTTTTAAATATTTTTTTAAAAACTAACAAATATATTAATAAGAAGTTTGACTGGTTGACACCAATGTCACTGGACAAAGTCATGAGACCAAAAGACAACCTCAGGTGGAGTATTAATAAAATTCCCAGCTCAAGTGCTGTGTGAATTACTCAAAGACTTCTGTGTAGCCCTGAAGTAGATACTAGGGTAGATGCCGACCTGAAATTGCTGAAAATCACACACAGCTCCATGCTCCAGAACTATCATAGTTTAGTTCATAGGGATTTTGATTGTCTTCCTTTTCTGCAAGATACCACACTAGTCCATTACATTGATAACATTATGCTGATTTGACTTACTGAGCAAGAAGTAGCAATTGCTCTAGATATATTGGTGAGACATCTGTGTGAAGAGAGGTAGAGGAAAGGAGAATGCTCTCTCTCTGCCTGGCTGGTTGAGGTTGAACATTGATCTTTTGTGCTAAGAACTCTCTGTGCTAAGGCTCAGGCCATCAAAACACACCACTGACTTTCTTGGGTCTCCAGTTTGCAGATGCCACGTCATAGGACTTCTCAGCCTCCAGAATCACATGATTATGGTAAGCCCCCTATATCTTAACAAATTCTGTTCTAAGAGCATGTTCGTAAGTCCAGTTTGTTAGTTAAATCCAAAGAAGGTACCCTAGGTACCCAACTAACACAACCAGCTATATAGTACTGTACTGTAATAGGTGTATAATACTTTTCACACAAATAATACATTAAAAAAACCACAATAAATAAATATTTTAATCTTACAGTACAATACCTTGAAAAATATAGTAGTACCAGTACATCACCACTGCTTTAACACTTGCTTCTGGACATCCTGGACTTGAAATAAAGAT
The DNA here is from genome assembly GCA_006410615.1 of Neotragus moschatus. Lineage (NCBI taxonomy): Eukaryota > Metazoa > Chordata > Mammalia > Artiodactyla > Bovidae > Neotragus > Neotragus moschatus. The sequence continues at coordinate 2,621,712 of SJYA01002334.1, forward strand.
ACTCTGATTTATTCTCTACAGTATTGTACAGTAAAGCACACAAAAACATAACCATGTGTAGAGGATGCACACACATGACAATGTACACCAAACACGTAAACCTACTTACGTGATTTGACATGTGAATGCACGGTCACATCTTTGAAAGTTCGCAACCTGAAGGTTGGTAAATAGGGGACATCCCATATAGAGCGATGGTTCTATTTCTCTGATAAAACATTTCAGTATTGAGAGTGGTTCTAGAGAAGGAGAAATTTTAAGGATGTTGTCCAAATAGGGTCTGGGTTTTCTGGAATTGTTTCTTTAGTATATTCCTATTGGCTCTGCTTCTCTATAGAACCCTGACTATTACATGGAAAGTTGGTATGAGGTGAGACCAATGCTTTGGCCAAGAGCCAGATGAAAGACTTATGGGGAGGAGGTGAAGAAGCAAAGAAAGGAAATTATTTTTGACCAAAGCTTGAAGCCTAGTTGGCTGTGTGAGACTGGTTGTCCATAGTGGTTTGATTTCATAAACTTGAGGCATTTATAGGCTTAGATTTTCCTTCCCTTAGGTAGGCTCTTACGGCATTAGTCGCCTCGGTCTGATGGCTTCCTTGTTTGTTTAATATAACAAGGGGCAGAGTAAGTTCTCCACCAACAACTCTGAATCAAAGGCATATATGAGAACTTCCTGGGTGGTTCAGTGTTAAGAATCTACCTACCAATGCAGGAGCCACGGGTTCGATACTGGTCCAGGAAGATCCTACATACTGCAACAATTGAGCCTGTGCTCTACGGAGCTGGAGCTGCAACTGGTGACCCCAAATGCCACAATTACTGAAACCCACACATTCTAGAGCCTGTGCTGTGCAACAAGAGAAGCCACAGCAATGAGAAGTTGGTGCACCGCAATTATAGAAAAAAACCCATGCAGAGATGAAGACCTATTACAACAAAAAATAAATACATTTAAAATAACAGCATATGAGAGAATAGTCCACTCCACAGTGTCCAACAGATAAAGTGGCAAAGTTGGCAGAGAGAAAGCTAGTAGACTTGTGGAAATGTTTACAAGCTGAAACAGTGTCCACACAGCAAAAGATATAGTGTGAACTATCTTGCTGGGTTTGAAGAGAGCTAGGCCGCGTTTTAGAATAGTGTAGCAATGATGAGAAAATGCCCAAGGATCAGAGGAAAATGATTACATCTCAAATGCTGTTAATATAGCAACAAGAAAAATCAATAAGGAGTCTTCTCTATTCCCCTTCTCACAAATATGAGTGGTATTTTCATAAACCACTAGCTGTTTAGCATGAAATTCAGAAGAGCAGAAAATACAAAACGGAACTATTGCTAAATACAATTGGAGTGATAATCTGATATGACCGGGGAATAACTGAAAATAACACAACTTCACTGGAAATTACCATGTTTTTGTGTCATTGTGAAGCACAGAGAATCAGATGCATAAGATATAAGGTGAATTCAATTAAGGGAAACTTAAAGTTATGATTTTTAAGGCTGCTGAGTTTCTCAATGCAAAACATTTATTTCACAACTCCACCAAAATTCTTCTGAAAAGGAAGCATTCATAAAATTGGTAAGGAATTAGAGGAAGGGTAAGTTCAAACTAGAAATGGTAAACAGCCCTATTTCAGTACTTAAAGAAATGAAATCAATCTGAAATTTAAACCTTGGTCACAGACAATCTCAATTCACGCAGTTTTACTTTTTACCTTTTGTCATAGTTAACTCTGATAAACAAAAGGATCAGATTCAAAAAGCAACTGATAGAAACAAATGTATGGCTATCACAGGGGAAGTGAGGAGTGTTGGAAGAATTGGGCGATTGGGGTTGACATGTATATACTATTGAATTGATTTCCAGGTGGCTCAGTTAGGTAAAGAATCCACCTGCCTATGCAGAAGAAATAGGAGATATGAGTTCAGTCCTTGGGTTGGGAAGATTCCCTGGAGGAGGAAATGGCAACCCACTCCAATGTTCTTGCCTGGAAAATCCCATGGACTGAAGAGCCTGGTGGGCTACAGTCTATAGGGTCACAAAGAGTCAGACACAATTGAATATACATGCATCAGTGCAACACTGTTGATATTGTGTATAAAATATATAACTAATGAGAACATACTGGACAGCACAAGGAACTGTACTTAATGTACTATGGTGACCTGAATTGGAAGGAAGTCCAAAAGAGAAGGTTATATATGTATGTATATATATGGTTGATTCATTTGGCTGTACAGTACAAACTAGCACAATATTGTAAAGCAGCTATACTCCAATAACAGTCAATTTTAAAAATGCCCTGATGAAGAACAGAGCTTGTGATTGAACAACACCAAGGTAGCACAACACTTAGCAATTCAAAAAAGGGGCAGCAACCTAAGAACTTGTATTTAGGTTCTTTATAATTATGTAAAACAAATTTATAATGAGGTATAATCCTCCATTGGTAATTCATCTACAGTAACAAAGAAGCAAATTATCTGAGCTCGTAATCGGTCCCTATGAAAGTTCACAATAATACATGAACAGATTCTTTTAGCTTTTTTCTTTCCTCTATGTTTACTACTTGAGGACAAGGAGCAAGCCTTCCTCTTTGCCTGCAGCCAGTCATTTTAGACGCACTGAGTACCTTTCCCTGCGTTCTTTACTTCTCCGTATTTGTTCTGCTCTATGTTATACACTTCACAGTTGTTATCATGTCCCATCTTCCTGTTGTTTAAAATATAATCTGATGGCTGCATTTTACTCTAATAAAGACCTACTTATATTCATGTAAATTCACTTGTACTTTAAATTGCCTATGATCTCCTCTAGTTGTGTGCTATTATCAAACACATATTACTGTAGAATTTAAGTCCCTACCAGGCACACAAGTACTGCTATGACTTTGCAATAATCCATTTATTTACTCTCCAATTTCTTAAGTATCAAAATAACCCTATGATTTACGAGTAAAGGAAATCAATTTGGGTTATTTTCCCTTATGTTTCACAGAGGAATGAAAAACTAACCGCTTACAAATAGCATGTGTGGTAGCTAATCATATAGCCCACAATTTGTGCAATTTTTTTAAAACACGGATTCAAGCTATTATTATTTCCATAGATTTCAAACAATAAGTGACCAAACTCTCCAGGTTAGGTTTTTTGAATGGCCCTTCACTAGACAGTAAAACAGATTATTGATAAAGAATGAGAAGTCAGAGAAGTCACTAAAATTTGACAGAACGCTTCATACTTTTGGAATTCATGTTTGAAACTCTAGTCTGAATCAGATCTTTATATCTCTTTCCTGAAACATTCATCATTTTTCAAAGAACTGGGGAAGAAGGAGTTGTTTTTATTTGTGCTTCTGTCTTTTTTTTTTTTAGTAACACCAGGAATCGTTACAGTTCTGTATTTAAATGACTTGGAAAAAAAGTATTGAGAAGCAAGGAACTTCTGGGCAAATTTCTAGAAAACCTCAACTAACACTTTTCGCACCCTGGGGTGTTTGTTCCTCTAAATAGTGGCCTGAATCTGTTATACCCCAGAAGCATAGATGTCAAAATACAAAAGTCAATAACTGTGCTTTGACAGTGGAAATACAGACAATGGAAAAAAAAAATGCGGGGTGGTGGAGGGGGGAAGGGTGTATGGAATAGAATCTTGGAAGTTTAACAGCTCTCTCCCTCAGTCACATATCAAAAAGCCAACAGTTGTATGGTTAGAGATTAGTGTTTTCACAACCAGTCCAGTTACTGCTGCTGCAACCAGACTGAAAACAGTGGCTGTGGTGCAGGCTTAATAACCAATAAGATATAATAGTTATTTTAATTAAAAAAAGATATGAGTTATATTAAGGATCTGAAAGATGTCATTTAAAACATATTTGTTGAACTGAAAGCACTGTATTTTCTAACAAAATGTGTACATCTGCTTTATTTATAAATATGTGGAGATAGTATTTAGATTTAGGTCCTGGATTTTCTTTTCCTTTTTTAGTAGAAAGAGTCCAAAACACCAAACGCCAGTGTAAGAATTTAGTTTTATTTCTGCAGTGACAGGAAGCTACCTATTTTCTAAATGTAAAGTAAAATGTATGTCCTATCACAGTGCTATGAAGGAACCATCCCTGAAAATTACAGGAAAAGAGGAGGAAAAAGGATTTTGGAATCCACAAACTGTGGTTGTTGTTGCTGTTCAGTTGCTTAGTTGTGTCTGACATTTTGCAACCCCATAGACTGTAGCACGTCGGGCTTCCCAGTCCTTCACCATCCCCCAGAGCTTGTTCAAATTCATGTCTATCGAGTCAGTGATGTCATCCAACCATGTCATCCTCTGTCATCTCCTTCTCCTTCCTGCAATCTTTCCCAGCATCAGAGTCTTTTCTAATGACTCAGATCTTCTCATCAGGTGGCCAAAGTATTGGAGCTTCAGCATCAGTCTTTCTAATGACTGATTTCAGGACTGATTTCCTCTAGGATTGACTGGTTTGATCTCCTTGCAGTCCAAGGGACGGTAAAGTCTTCTCCAACACCATAGTTCAAAAGGATCAATTCTTCAGCGTTCAGTCTTCTTTATGGTCCAACTCTCACATCTATGCATGACTACTGGGAAAACCATAGCCTTGACTACAGGGACTTCTGTCCACAAAGTAATGCCTCTACTTTTTAATACTGTCTGGGTTTGCCTGGGTTGAAGTGATGGGGAATTTGGTCCCATCACTTCATGGCATACAGATGGGGAAACAGTAGAAAACTCTAGTTTGAGGGGTTCCATAATCACTGGAGATGGTGACTGCAGCCATGAAATTAAAAGATACTTACTCCTTGGGAGAAAAGTTGTAACCAAACTAGAAAGCATATTAAAAAGTAGAGACATTACTTTGCCAACAAAAATCTGTCTAGTCAAAGCTATGGTTTTTTTCACTTGCCATGTATTGATGTGAGAGTTGGACTATAAAGAAAGCTGAGTGCTAGAGAATTGATGCTTTTGAACTGTAGTGTTGGAGAAGACTCTTGAGTCCCTCGAACAGCAAGGAGATCCAACTAGTCCATCCTCAAGCAAATCAGTCCTGAATATTCATTGGAAGGACTGATGTTGAAGTTGAAACTCCAATATTTGGCCACATGATGTGAAGAATTGACTCATTAGAAAAGCCCCTGATGCTGAAAAAGATTGAAGGCAGGAGGAGAAGAGGACGACAGAGGATGAGATGGTTGGATGGCATCACCAACTTAATGAACATGAGTTTGAGTCAACACCAGGAGTTGGTGATGGACAGGGAAGCCTGGCATGCTGCAGTCCATGGGGTCGTAAAGAGTCTGACACAACTGAGCAACGAACTAAGCTGAACTGAACTGGCTTTGTCATAGCTTTTCTTTCAAGGAGCAAATGTCTTTTAATTTCATGGCTGCAGTCACCATCTGCAGTAATTTTAGAGCCCAAGAAAATAAAATCTGTCACTGTTTCCATTGTTTCCCCATCTATTTGCCATGAAGTGATGAAACTGGATGCCATGATTTTAGTTTTTTGAATGTTGAGTTTTAAGCCAACTTTTTCACTCTCCTCTTTCACTTTCATCAAGAGGCTCTTAAGTTCCTCCTCACTTTCTGCAATAAAGGCAGTGTCTTCTGTATATCTGTAGTTATTGATATTTCTTCCGATAATCTTGATTTCAGCTTGTATTTCATCCAACTTGGCATTTCACATGATGTACTCTGCATATAAATTAAATAAACCACAAACTGTGGCTAAGCTAATTAAAAGTTCCAAGGGAACTTCCTTGTCAATCCAGTGGTAAAGACTCCATACTTCCACTGCAGGGGATCTGGGCTTTGATCCTTGATTGGGAACTAAGATCCTATATGCCCTGCAATGAAAAAATAAGGAAGTTTCTTGAACTGAATAAAATATAGCAGATTAATTTTAAAATTATTTTTTAAAAAAGTTCCTGTGGTTCAGTTTTCTCCTCTGTAAACTAGGAAAGCAGCCTACCATTAGAAGATTTGGAATGGATTAATGAATACCTAGATGCAAGCGTCTGCCTGCAATGCGGGAGACTCGAGTTCGATTCCTGGGTTGGGAAGATCCCCTGGAGAAGGAAATGGCAATCCACTCCAGCACTTTTGCCTGGAAAATCCCATGGATGGAGGAACCTGATAGGCTACAGTCCATGGGGTCGAAAAGGGTCGGACATTACTGAGTGGCACTTTCACTTTCACTTTCACGATGCATTTAAAAACACATGGTAGATTATACTCAAAAAAGTTAAATGTCACTATTAGTATCTTAAAATAATTATCTTTATTCATTTAATTAAAATTATTTTTTCTTTTTTTCTTAAAAAATGACTTTTAAATTATTAGTTTCTATATAATCTCTATTTATTCACCTTACATTTCAGTTCAGTTCAGTTACTCAGTTGTGTCTGAATCTTTGAGGCACCATGGACTACAGCAGGCCAGGCTTCCCTGTCCATCACCAACTCCCAGAGCTTGCTCAAACTCATGTCAATCAAGTCGCTAATGACATCCAACCATGTCATCCTCTGTCATTCCCTTCTTCTCTTACCTCAATTATCTTACATTTGGTCTTTCTTAATTTTAATTTTGTAATAATTTGAAATCAGAGAAGAATGTCAAGAATATTACTAAGAACATTCATACATTTTTCACTCGTATTTATCAGATGTTAACATTTTACACTTACTTTAATACTTATTATCACTCTCTATCAAACATACTCATACACATACACACCCTGGAACATTTTTGACCAAATTTCACATGATCACACACTGTATTTCTAAATGGGTTGAGTAAGACAAAATTGCCTATCTTATTCCTGGCTTTGCCCACTTGAGGCTTGAAACAAGGGTTTCTCAGTAGTGAGCATATCCACTTTTTTACAAAAATCTTAAATTCAGGAATTTCCCATAGCAGACCTCATTTCATAAACACACTGTATATTAATCATGTAAGCTACACATTGAATTATGTATAGGTACATATTGCTATTATGAGGATAAAATATTGAAATCATGAGTTTATACTGATATTTTTGATGGTAATCTAAGACCACAGAATGCATTTTTGCCTTTCTCATTACACACTTGTTACTCACTTGTATAGAGAGGTCCATGACCCCTAATAACATCAATATATTCATTCATTTGCTCAGTCCTACAGTACTGCCCGAAAGTCGGTGATGGACAGGGAGGCCTGGCGTGCTGTGATTCATGGGGTCGCAAAGAGTCGGACATGACTGAGCGACTGAACTGAACTGAACTGAACAGTACTGCCCAAATGGTGACAGAACTTCCATATCCAAAATACCATGAAAAACAAGCTATTAAATAGAAATGAAGACTGTTTAATGTTATATAGTTTTTCTTTCCAGTTAGAATAGAGAATCAAAATATTGGGTTCAAATTTACTTGGATTCGCCATTCATTTTTTAAATATTTTTCATTTGAAATAATTATAGATTCACAGAAANGTACTGCCCAAATGGTGACAGAACTTCCATATCCAAAATACCATGAAAAACAAGCTATTAAATAGAAATGAAGACTGTTTAATGTTATATAGTTTTTCTTTCCAGTTAGAATAGAGAATCAAAATATTGGGTTCAAATTTACTTGGATTCGCCATTCATTTTTTAAATATTTTTCATTTGAAATAATTATAGATTCACAGAAAGTTGCATGAATAGTACACAGATTCTTATATGCTCTTCTCCCCAAAGTTCTATCTAGATATAGCCAGAAAGTCACTATTGTTGAAGTCACCATGAACCAGACAACAGGCCTTAATCAACTTTCATCAGCTTCTATGTGCATTCATTTTACACATTTCCTTTTTCTTTTCTTTTTCTTTTTTTTTTTTAACCACTCTTCACAGCATTTGGGATCTTACTTCCCTGACCAGGGATTGAACCCACATCCCCTGGTTTGAGAGTGTGGAGTCTTAACCACTGCACCCCCAGAGAAGTCCCATGCACATATACTTTTAAGACACTAGCAATCTGGTATCTATCCTTATATGCAAGTAATTTCTCCAGGGGTCATCCCTAACTTTCTGTATAGTGACAAATGGGATAGATGCATACTCTTCAGTCTATATTTAATTGTTTATGTGATACTGGATAGGGACAGATGAAATAGATGGATACTTTTCAGTCTATATTTAACTGACATTTATGTGATATTTAATACTTTTAAATCCTCCTTTAAATCCTGCTTTTCCTTAGTTTCTGAGACATTGCTTCTCTTTTACAGATTCTCTTGCTCAGTCTTTGGCTAAGCTTCTCTGCCTTAACTCCTTAAATGTCAGGATCGCTCCAGTTTGCATCTTTATTTATTTATTTATTTATTTTTTACTTTACTGGCACAGAGTAGAAGCTCAATACATGATGGCTGAATAAGTGAGTTGAAGAATGTGTTTTAAAGAGACACTATTTCAGCATATTTACAGCTATAGTTTAAGTTTTTTAATAAATATTTCAAACACCAGTAACTATCCTAACATTAAAATACAATTCTCAAAGTTAGAGATTGTTAGAGATGAACAGACACTAGAAGAATTTTTTTTCATACAATATTTCTTCTAATTTTGAGCTTTCTTCATAGAAACTTGATTATACAGCCATGGGAAATTGTTTCGATTCTCTCAACATCACTATATTAAGGTTTCTGTTATTCTGGTTTACTTAGCTATCGGTTTTTAAGCATCATCTATCTAAATTCTGCCTGATTTCATTTGTACTATAATGGAAAAGAGAATGAATAACAAAGAAAAGCAAAGTGAAAAGCTAGGAGAGACCAGAAACCATCTTTGTGATTAGTTCAGTGTCGGAATCATTTTATAATCTGAAAAGTAACAATTCTCTCTTGAAATATGTGGCAAACTGCATAATTGTGAAAGTACTTAGAGCAGGTACCATGTATACTCTTATCTACTTCACCTAAGAATATCATTACATCTTAAATATTTAAATGTTATTTACATAATTTTTTAATATAAATGTCTGCTACTGATTTGAAATAAGCTGTTCATGCTGATTTGCTACAGCGATGAAATAAAGCCCTATGGTTCTTACAGAATATTATATTTTAATAAAAAGAGCTGATTTAGTAAAGTAATAGTTTGCTAAACAAATATAAAAGGAAACCATTTCATATAGCCATTAAGGGGGAAAACATATCAAAATTAATGTATTTATTTTTTATGCATAATAAAAACAATGGAATAGGACTTGGAATACCACCTACATAACTCAGCACAAGTGAAGCAAAGGTATTAATTGTAAGTTCCTTTCCAGTTACAGGGTTAAAAAAATGAATAATGAAAGTAAGTGTATGAAACAATATAAGCAAATATTTATTTTGATTATTTTAAAAATGAAAGTATGTTAGAAAAAGACATAAGTAACTTAATATTAGAGGGCTTATTAGCTCAAAATGTCCAAACACAAGGAGCTTTGTAAAAGCATACAAAAAAAGAAAAAATTTTTTGATAAAGCTTACTGTGAAAATGGAGCTGTTGACAGGCATCCTGTTTTGTAAAATACTTGTTTTTCATTGTGAATTGGATTATATACATTGGACAAATAATGATATCAACAAATATATACTCATTTATACACAATTTTCCCCAGCTAATGTTTTGAAGCAATCCTTCAAAATACTGAAAATCCAACAGAGGTCCCTTCCTTTGGTATAAGAAGTAGATGCTTGACAAGCTTTGAAACTGCTAAACTCTCCAATGTATCTTGGGACTATTCATGTGTAGAGAGAAGCTTAAGAGCATATTGCCTTTTATTTTAAAATAATGGCTAATAAAAATGTCTTCTCCAAAATTTATTTATTAACTTTGATAAAACCTGTCCCTCTATAGGGAAAAAAGACATTTTCTGGAATTCTCACTTACCAGGAAGCACAAATCTCATGCTTAAAGCCACAAAAGATTGTCATTCCAGGTGCAAATTCCAGTAGAGATTTAATTACACTAAATAAATTTATTTAGTATTGGGATTGTTATATATTTTTTTAAGGCTCTTATCATCAGGAACTGGATTTTGAGTTATTGGCACCAAATTTATTATTCCCATACCCTATTATTTTTAGTGAATGATTTTTACAGAAAAACGTTTTCAGGAACCCATATATAGCAGAAAATTATGATCTGTCTTAGGAATGTCATAAGTCTTAAATTGTAATAGGTGAAGATAGGAGTCAAGAAATATCTGCAGTGTCAAAACATAAGTATTCCAAGAAATATGTTAAACAAAATTAAAAAGTTTAATAACAAGTAGATAATAGCATGAATTTCTTGAACGTAGACAAAAGTGAAAAGTTGTTCTTTCTTTGAGTTGCAATGCTCTACCCTCTGAAATCATTTATAAATACTTCAATGGCAGTAACTCTGCTTTTTTCCTTCCTACCCTTTGTGTATTTTTCTCTCATTCTACACACTAAGTACTCAATAAGTGCTTGAAAAACTGGAAATAGAACTGCTTATGACCCAGCAATCCCACTGCTGGGCATACACACGGAGGAAACCAGAATTGAAAGAGACACGTGGTACCCCAATGTTCATCAGTTCAGCTCAGCTCAGTCATCAGCCATGTCCAACTCTTTGCGACCTCATGAATCACAGCAGGCCAGGCCTCCCTGTCCATCACCAACTCCTGGAGTTCACCCAGACTCACGCCCATCAAGTCAGTGATGCCATCCAGCCATCTCATCCTCTGTCGTCCCCTTCTCCTCCTGCCCCCAATCCCTCCCAGCATCAGAGTCTTTTCCTATGAGTCAACTCTTCCCATGAGGTGGCCAAAGTACTGGAGCTTCAGCTTTAGCATCATTCCTTCCAAAGAAATCCCAGGGCTGATCTCCTTCAGGATGGACTGGTTGGATCTCCTTGCAGGCCAAGGGACTCTCAAGAGTCTTCTCCAGCACCACAGCTCAAAAGCATCAATTCTTCGGTGCTCATCCTTCTTTACAGTCCAACTCTTGCATCCATACGTGACCACAGGAAAAACCATAGCCCGACTAGATGGACCTTAGTCAGTAAAGTAATGTCTCTGCTTTTGAATACACTCTCTAGGTTGGTCATGACTTTTCTTCCAAGGAGGAAGTGTCTTTTAATTTCATCACAGCACTGTTTATAACAGTCAGGACATGGAAGCAATCTAAATGTCCATCAGCAGATGAATGGATAAGAAAGCTGTGGTACATATACACAATAGAGTATTACTCAGCCATTAAAAAGAATACATTTGAATCAGTTCTAATGAGGTGGATGAAACTGGAGCCAATTATACAGAGTGAAGTAAGCCAGAAAGAAAAACACCAATATAGTTTACTAACGCATATATATGGAATTTAGAAAGATGGTAACAATAACCCTGTATGCAAGATAGCAAAAGAGACACAGATGTATAGAACAGTCTTTTGGACTCTGTGGGAGAGGGAGAAGGTGGGATGAGTTGTGAGAATGGCATTGAAACATGTATAATATCATATAAGAAATGAATCGCCAGTCTAGGTTCAATGCAGGATACAGGATGCTTGGGGCTGGTGCACTGGGATGACCCAGAGAGATGATATGGGGAGGAAGGTGGGAGGGGGCGTTCAGGATTGGGAACACATGTACACCCATGGTGAATTCATGTTGATGTATGGCAAAAACAATACAATATTGTAAAGTAAAATAAAGTTTAAAAAAATAAATAACATAAAAATATATATTGAATTTCAGGCAATATAAAAATATTTTAAAATATTTTATCTCATTTCAAATTTTAATAATTTTGATGATCTAAAAAAAATAAGTGTTTGAGAATATTCAATTAAGTTTCATGTAACTTATGAAAGAATATATTGGAAAGTTATACCATATTCAGAATCATGTGTTTACTCAATATTTAACCCAATTTTCCCATTCCTGTGGCTCTGGTAACAACAACAACAACAACAAAAAATTACCAGAAGAAAAAGTTGAGTATAAAATATATTAGTTGAAACATTATTTGAAAATATTTTCAAATATGCAACAGCTATAATAAAAATGTTAAAAATGTTTAGCAAGTTACTATATGTCAAAATAATAAAATACTTGTTTGTTAAAATGATTATTATAATATACCAAAATACTAAATATTTTCAGACATAATATCAAGGGGGCAAAGCAGTACCCTGAAAGATATTCTAATGACAAACAGTGTTATTATGCACTTAGAAAAGATACAAAGAACATATGCCAAAATCAAAATGTTTTTATGTGTTAAAATTTTTTTAATGATTTTATTTCACATTTTTATCTTTTTCTACACTGTACCTTGAGTAATTTTAAAATAAAGCTAAAATAATTTTAAGTTGCAAAGTTGATATTTTGCTAACTTTGACAAGAACTTATCAGTTTTTAAATTATTTTTTTAATCCAAAATAAAATGCTGTAGTGAACTACATTTGTCTTTATGGTAGCTACTAGAAAGATAAACAAACAGAATAGACCTAGATAGATGAGAGATAATTCTCCATAAACCATGCTTTCTTAATTTTCTACAGATAATGTACTCTCTAAATTTTGAAAATTTATGTTTACAACATAAAATGATAATTATCAAAAAAGATAAGGTTCTCATGAGTTTTACCTTTTTATGCATTTTAATGAATAGTAGTTTTGTAAGGTATCATATGACTAAAAGGTTATTTTAATTATTATAGTAACATACCATTTAAAACAGTCTTAAATGATGTATTTTTAAGTTTATAAGAACGACAATTATTTCTTAATATTGAACATTTTAGAAATTCCATTTTTGACCACTTTTCTATTACTCTTTTTTTAATATAATTTAGCCAATCTGTGTCATTTCTCCTCATTCACTGTATAGAGCATGTTGTTCAGTTTCTAAGTCATGTCCAACTCTCTAACCCCATCGACAGCAGCATGCCAGACTCCTCTGCCCTTCACTATCTCCCGGAGTTTGCTCAAACTCATATCCATTGAGTTGGTGATGCCATCCAACAATCTCATCCTCTGCTGCCCCCTTCTCCTTTAGTTTTCAATCTTTCCCAGCATCAGAGTCCTTTCCAATAGTCTGCTCTCCACATCACGTGGCCAAAGTATTGGAGATTCAGCTTGAGTGTCAATCCTTCCAATGAATATTTAGGGTTGATTTTCTTTAGGATTGCCTTGTTTGATCTCTTTGCAGCACAAGGGACTCTCAAGAATCCTCTGGCAACCCAATTTGAAAGCACCCATTCTTTAGCACTCAGCCTTCTTCATGGTCCAGTTCTCATATTTGTTCATGACTACTGGAAAAAAATATAGCTTTGACTACACAAACCTTTCTCTGCGAAGTGATATCTCTGCCTTTTAATATGTTGTTTAGGTTTGTCTTAGCTTTCCTTCCAAGGAGAAAGCATCTTTTAATTTCACGACTGCAGTGAAAATCCACAGCGATTTAGGAGCCTAGGATAATAAAAACTGTCTCTGCTTTCACATTTTCCTCTTCTATTTGCTGTGAAGTGATGGGATGGGATGCCATGATCTTAGTTTTTTGAATGTTGAGTTTTAAGCCAGATTTTCACCCTCATCAAGAGGATTTTAAGTCTTCTTCATTTTCTGCCATTAGGGTGGTGTCATCTACATATCTGAGATTGTTGATATTTCTCCCAGCAATCTTGATTCTAGCTTATGATTCATCCAGCCCAGTTTTTCATGATATATACTTATATAAATTAAACAAGCAGGGTAACAATATACAGCCTTGATGTACTCTTTCCCCAAGTTTGAACCATTTCATTTTTTCATGTCTGGTTCTAACTGTTGCTTCTTGGCCCACATATAGATTTCTCAGTACACATATAAGGTGGTCTGGTACTCCCAACTGTAAGAATTTTCCACAGTTTTTCGTGATCCAAACAGTCAAAGGCTTTGGTGTAGTTAATAAAGTAAAAGTAGATGTTCTGAAATCCTCTTGCTTTCTCTATGAACCAATGAATTTTGGCAATTTGATTTCTGGTTTCTCTACCTTTTCTAAATTCAACTTTTATATCTGGAAGTCCTCAGTTCATGTACTGCTGATGCCTAGCTGGAATAATTTTGGGTGTAACCTCATTAGTATGTGAAATAGCACAATTGCATGGTAGTTTTAAGATTCTTTGGTATTGTCCTACTTTGGAGTTGGAATGAAAACTGAATTTTTTCAGTCCTGTGGCCATTGCTAAATTTTCCAGATTTGCTGACATACTGAGTGTAGCACTTTAAGTGAATCATCATTTAGGATTTGAAATAGCTCATATGGAAATCCATTACTTGCACTAACTTTGCTTGTAGTAATGCTTTCTAAGGCTCACTTGACTTCACACTCCAGGATGTCTGGCTCTGGGTGAGTGCTGACACCATCATGGTTATCTAGGTCATTAAGATATTTTTATATAGTTCTTCTGTGTATTCTGCTATCTCTTCTTAATCTCTTATGATTCTGTTAGGTCCTTACCATTTCTGTCTTTTATCATGACCATCCTTGCATGAAATGTTCCCTTGATATCTCCAATTTTCTTGCCAAGATTTCTAGCGTTTCCTTTTCTACTGTTTTCCTCTATTTCATTGCATTCTTCATTTAAGAAGGCCTTCTTGGCTTTCCTTGCTCTTCTATGGAACTCTGTATTTAGTTGGGTATGCATTTGTTCAAGCTAAGTCACTTCAGTTGTGTAAGACTCTTTGCTATTATGGACTGTACACTGCCAGGATCCTCTGTCGATGAGATTCTCCAGGAAAAGAATACTGGAGATTGAACCTGTGTCTCTTAAGTCTCCTGCATAGGCAGACACATTCTTTAACAGTAGTGCCACATAGGAAGCCCTCATTTGGGTACATCTTTCCCTTTCTCCTTTATCTTTTGCTTCTCTTCTTTCCTCAGCTATTTGTAAAGCTTCCTCATACAATCACTATACCTTATTGCATTTATTTTTGGGGAGAGTTTTGGTCACCACCTCCTGTATGATGTTACCAATGTCTGTCCATAGTTCTTTGGACACTCTTTCTACCACATCAAATGTCTTGAATCTACTCATCACCTCCATTGTATAATCATAAGGGATTTTATTTAGGTCATATCTGAATGGCCTGGTGGTTTTCCCTAGTTTTTTCAATTAAAGCCAGAACTGTGCAGTAACAAGCTCATGATCTGAGTCACAGTCAGTTACAGGTCTTGATTTTGCTGACTGTATAGAGCTTCTCCATCTTTGGCTGCAAAGAATATAATCAGCCTGATTTTGGTATTGACCATCTGGTGATGTTGATGTGTAGAGTCTTTTCCTGTGTGTTTTATTCAGTGTGTTTGCTGTGACCAGTGTATTCTCTTGATAAAACTTTGTTAACCTTTGTACTGTTTAATTTTGTACTCTAAGACCAAAGTTACATTAATCTAGGTAAGTCCTTTGACTTGCTACTTTTGTGTTCCAATCTCCTATGATGCAAAAGACTTCTTTTTTGGTGTTACTTCTAAAAGGACTTGTAAGTCTTCATAGAATTGGTCAACTTCCGCTTCTTGGGCATAAGTGGTGGGGACACCATTTCAGTTTAGTCGCTCAGTCGTGTCCGACTCTTTGTGACCTCATTGACTGCAGCATGCCAGGCTTCCCTTTCCCATAACCAGCTCCTGGAGCTTGCCCATGTCCATTGACTCAATGATGGCATCCAACCATCTCATCCTCTGGCATCCCCTTCTCCTCCTGCTTTCAATCTTTCCCAGCATTGGGGTTTTTTCCAATGAGTGAGTTTTTCGCATCAGGTGGCCAAAATATTGGAGTTTCAGTTCAGCATCAGTCCTTTCAGTGAATATTCAGGACTGATTTCCTTTAGGATAGATGTTTGATCTCCTTGCAGTCCAAGGGGCTCTCAAGAGTCTTCTCCAACACCATAGTTCAAAAGTATCAGTTCTTCAGTGCTCAGCTTTCTTTATGGTCCACCTCTCACATCCATACATGACTACTGGAAAAACCATAGTTTTGACTAGATGGACCTTTGTTGGCAAAGTAATGTCTCTGCTTTTTAATATGCTATCTAGGCTGGTCATGTTTTCTTCTAAGGAGCTAGTGTCTTTTAATTTATAGACTTGGATTACTGTGATGTTGAATGGCNGGTCCACCTCTCACATCCATACATGACTACTGGAAAAACCATAGTTTTGACTAGATGGACCTTTGTTGGCAAAGTAATGTCTCTGCTTTTTAATATGCTATCTAGGCTGGTCATGTTTTCTTCTAAGGAGCTAGTGTCTTTTAATTTATAGACTTGGATTACTGTGATGTTGAATGGCTGGCCCTGAAAACAAACTGAGATAATTCTATTACTTTGAGGTTGCACCCAAGTACCTCATTTCAGACTCTTCTGTTGACTAAGAGGGTTAGTCCATTTCTTCTAAGGGATTCTTGTCCACAGTAGTAGATATAATGGCCTTCTGAATTAAATTCCCCCCCTTTCACATCCATTTTAGTTCCCTGATTCCTAAGATACTAATGTTCACTCTTGCCATCTCTTCCTCACCACATCCAATTTGCCTTGATTCATGGACCTAACATTCCAGGTTCCTATACAATACTATTCTTTACAGCACTCGATATTATTTTTACCACCAGGCACATTCACAACTGAACATCATTTCTACTTTGGCCCAGCTGCTTCATCCTTTCTGCAGCTATTAACATTTGCCGTCCACTCTTCAGCATTAGTATATTGGACATCATGGCTCTTAGCTTCATTGAGTTATGCAACTCCCTTCACCTCAACAAGGTTGTGATCCTTGAAGGGTATAGAGCATACAAATTTATAATTCTTATATACAACTGGTAAACTAAATTATTTCTTTAAAAATTATCATTTTATTCCTTTAAATGGTTTTTATTGATTTAAATTCTAATTTGTTAGACATTAACATAGTTATGTGAGCTCTCCTTTGGCTCATATCCTGTATGGTATATATATTTTTTCATTATTTTCTTTTCAACCTTTTGAACCTTTTTGAAGGTGTATTTCAACTGTCTCTTGCAAAGAGCTTATATTTAAGACTGCCTGCTTTAGGTGATTTGTGTATTTTCTACTTCCTAAAAATAGTTACGATGGCCATCACTCTTCCACACTCTCCTTATTGGTCATCCTAGAAATATATACACACAAGAATATACATACTTTACCTAGGAAAAATCGACTTTCTCAGTTTTCCCTTGGCTAATGCAACTATCTTAGAATGTATTAACTACTCATTCCCCTCACAGTTTACATGCTGTTATTGCTTTTACTCTACACACACACATTCAGAGTAAGACAACATATATATTGCTTCAAACACTCATTTAGAGTAACCCACAAGCTTCTGTTTTCCATTCCTTTTCATTTCTATCTTCATCTTCATATGTCCATATTGTTGTTTTCCTTCTGTTTCCACTTGATGTCTTTACAGGTCAAATATTTGTTTAACTTTTGTTTCATGGATATTTTCAAGTAAGCATATATTTCTTAGTTAGCACATATTCCTATGGTTTGAGTGACCATCTAATCTGGTTCAGGGATTTACCCAGATTTCTCACTGTTTAGTTATGTCTGTCTGTCTCTCTGTCTTTTTCCCCCTCTCTTTCCCTCACTCACTTTCTTTCTGTCTCCCCTTCTCTCCTGTTGTGGCAGACTCTAGACTCTGCTTTTATTATTCCCAAGAATTTGATGGAAATAAGTTCTCTGAGTGATTCCTAGGATTGTCCAGCAACCTATTCCAGCTGCTCTTCTAAAAAAAGTGACCCCGAATTCTAGACGGACCTCTTTTGTTTGTTTTGCATTTTAGTAGAAGTTAACCTTATGACTTTTACTGCTTGTTAGTTCTCAGATGTGTTCAAGAAAATGATTATTGCTTTACTCACAGCTTTTCTAGTTTTTCTGAGAGGGAACATTGGCTTGACTATTGGTTTGTCTAAGAAGTCTGCCCTTCTTGAATGAAATACTTTGCTTCTTGTAATATAAGGTTGGTAAGATCCAACTGTCTTGCTGAATATAGATGTTGCTATGAGCACATCATTAGNGTTGGTGATGGACAGGGAGGCCTGGCATGCTGCAGTTCATGAGGTCGCAAAGAGTTGGACATGACTGAGTGATTGAACTGAATTGAACTGAACAGATTGTTCAATCACTAGGTCATGTCTCTCTGTGACCCCATGCATGTCAGGCTTCTCTGTTCTCCACTGTCTCTTGGTGTTTTCTCAGATTCAAGTCCATTAAGTCTGTGATGCTATGGAGCCCATTAATTTTTACTGCTGTATTTTNTTGGACATGACTGAGTGATTGAACTGAATTGAACTGAACAGATTGTTCAATCACTAGGTCATGTCTCTCTGTGACCCCATGCATGTCAGGCTTCTCTGTTCTCCACTGTCTCTTGGTGTTTTCTCAGATTCAAGTCCATTAAGTCTGTGATGCTATGGAGCCCATTAATTTTTACTGCTGTATTTTTTTCTAGTGTTTACTTTTCAAATTTCCTGGCAAAAGGTTTTAAAAAGAGGTTTTTTCTATTACAAAGTGTGTTACTCTAAATATTTTCATAGATATCTAGTGGTGTGTATGGGCAGATTGGTATTTTTTGACATTAAAAAATTGGAGTATAATTGCTTTATGATGTTGTGTTAGTTTCTTCTGTACAGTGAAGTGAATCAGCTATAAATACATATATCCACTGTCTTGGAAGAATTATTCTTGTATAAAAAGCTTAGTCTGTGGGAGAAAGTCTGATTCTTCCCCATAGAAAAGGTTTGCTTCAGCTACTTCTAGTAGCCAGATGTGCTCCCAACCAAGAGTCATGGAAGTTCTCATATAAGAGTTTCAAGCTGATTACCACATTAGTTTTCAAACTCTAAAATCTCATAGCAATTTTCCATGTCCTAAGGAATATCAGCCCCTTTGGATTCTTGCAGTTTCAGAATGCTTTCTTGTACTCTGACCCTCTGCTGCTCCAACTCCTCACCACAGGCTCCTTTTTCCATTTTTTTCAAGTCCAGACTTTCAAGTATTTAATTATCCTCTCCATGCTTGCTTCTGCCACTACATCTAACCAGTAAAGCTTTATGCTTTGATCATGAAGACCTCATTCTGGCCCTCCAGAGTATAGATCATGTTTGTGTGTCTGTTTGCAGGAGAGCTTTTGAGATACTTCCTACATTCATTCTGACCTGACAATTACGTGCAGTTCAGGTCTGGTTGTTGTGAGGTTGGAGAATTCCTTAGACTTCAAAGAACTTTCCCAATTAATGACACAAAAGCTTTTCAAACATTCATCCTATATGTATCATCAGCACCTGACATATTGCCATGGCCAGTGACTTCATTCCAGGAAACCTGGAGAACCCAAATACTGCTAGAACACAGCAGCCCCACACTGGGTGCCAAAAACTGTTACCAGAAGTGGAGTCCTCCTGCTGCTCACTGCTCTAAAGCCAATAAAGAGCCAAGGTTGGTGGAAAGAGAAGTTTGCTTATTTTCTGAGGCTGTCAAAAGAGGAGTTCGAGGAAAACTTATGTTCAAAGGCCAGCTCCCCACCCCCTCAATCAGTGGGTAAGAGCTTTTTTGGCAGAGGGCAGGGGTGGGTACATGCAGAAAGAGCACAGTCGGCTCTGACAGTCATCTTGAAATTGGTCATGCAATGATCTGATCAGCATCATCTTGATTGTTTAAAGAAGAGTTAATCTGCAGTTCCAGGATCAGTTTGTTCCCATTTCTCTGAGGCCAGCTCTTGGAACTGAGGCAGCTTACGTAAGGAAATGGCAACCCACTCCAGTGTTCTTGCCTGGAGAATCCCAGAGACAGGGGAGCCTGGTGGGCTGCCGTCTATGGGGTCGCACAGTGTCAGACACGACTGAAGTGACTTAGCAGCAGCAGCAGCGTGTCATGGCTAGAGCCTGGTCATCATGTAATTAACTTTTTCCACCTGGTGGAGGTTTCACCATCTGTAAGACAGCTCATAGGATATGGCTGAGAATATTATCTATAACTCTTGAGGAAGAACTAAAGGTCCCTGACTTTGCTTATTGACTAAACCATTATCATTTTGTCTTATTTGATGGTTTTCCTTTGCTTCTCTATTTCCTCACTTCTCTGATTAAACTTATTCTTTAGTTACAGTTTTCCACAGACAAAAGGTAGGCTGAGGACATGGGGGAAGGACCATAGGGTCCTGCTCTGTTTTAGTCTCCCCTTTTCTTTGAAATTCCTCATGCTTGAAAAAGAACAAGGGCAGGAAAAAGGGGAGCAAAGTTTTGGAGAGAGAGGTTGGTCATCAATTTGGCAGAGGAATGCAGTTTCAGTTTGCATTTCTGCTTCAATTTTCCCCAAATCTTTGAAAGAATGAAACAATAATCATTTGGCTATATTTTGCTGAAATGAGGTGTTCAGTTTAGTTGCTCAGTTGTGTCTGACTCTTTGTGACCCCATGAATTGCAGCATGCCAGGCCTCCCTGTCCATCACCAACTCCCGGAGTTCACCCAAACTCATCTCTATCAAATCGGTGATGCCATCCAACCATCTCATCCTCTGTTGTCCCCTTCTCCTCCTGCCTTCAGTCTTTCCCAACATCAGGGTCTTTTCAAATGAGTCAGCTCTTCGCATCAGGTGGCCAAAATATTGGAGTTTCAACTTCAGCATCAGTCCTTCCAAGGAACACCCAGGACTGATCTCCTTTAGAATGGACTGGTTGGATCTCCTTGCAGTCCAAGTGTCTCTCAAGAGCCTCCTCCAACACCACAGTTCAAGAGCATCAATTCTTCTGTGCTCAGCAGAAGTGGGCTGTAGGCCTGCCTAACTTGGGGAATGGATATAAAGTTAGGGAAAAAATATCAAGTTTCAGGCTTAGAATCAGTATTTTGTGAGAAGATATTACCTCTCTCTTTAATTGCTTTGTCATAGCACTTGAACAAACATTTCAAATTTAGAAGATTAGAATGAGGATGACAATCAAAATCTACTTTTGTACTATTCTCTGAATGTATTTTTTCTTAGTGGTTAAAGTCGATGTGCAGTGTATGTTTAATAGGCTGCTTTGGTAGCCTAAAGTCCAAATTAAATAATGTATAATCCAAAATGACTTCCCATACTTCAATAAGTAAGCATTTTTAAAAATCATGTTCATCTTTTAATTGTAAATATTTCCATAGATGTCACTGAGGGTCAATATGTTTTTCTGACATTGCTGGAGTGGCTCAGTTGCCTGATCTGGGTCCATTCATATATCTCAGTACTAGGTCTATTTTTGTTTGTTTGTTTATATATTCGCCTACCTATACACATTGGGGAAAATTAATCAGACATGACAAACAAGTACAGAGAGGTTTATGTTGATGGGGAAACATTTTTATAAGTACATATTTTATCAGCTATACCCAATTGCTTCACAAACATTGTACATGTGCTTCAAGCAATAAACTTAAAGCCAGCAGTAATACACATCATAAGCAGTTATATACTCTGTGACTTCACTAGACAATTTTTTCCATCCTGAACATTGGGTCAAAAATATGGTTAGGAGCAAAACAATAACTTTCCATTAGAATTCTCTGTTTTCAAAAGCAGCTCAATATTCTAGGAGAACTTTGCTCTCTTTACAGAAAAAAAAATTATTGTCGCATCAGTTTGCTGTTAATAAGGAAATTCATTTACCTAATTAAATTCAGTCTAAGCTTAATCACTCCTGACAAGAGACAAAATCCTTTCCTCAAAGTTCTTCTTTTACAAACCATCTATCACACATTCTATATCAAGATTATTCAACCACCATCCAGAAATAACCAAATGAAAAACAAAATTATCATTTTTTCTCAATAAAAATATCTCATACTTCCTCTCACCAACAATACATATGCTATTTGCTTTGCACACTGAAGTGTTTCCCTTATTATTTTTATATATTGAAATTTCTAACCCTTAAAAACCTTAACAAAAATAAGAAACATGTAATTGAACTATTATATTAGTATTTTCTTATTGACAAACTTAATACATTTCATAATCTCCAAGAAAATACATTTTTTATAGTACAATTTCTCTTTAAGATGGTACAAGATGTGTGTTTTATAAACTCAAACCCTCTTTCCTTCAACTAAGGCTGAAGTCTCAAGAAAAGTGGACTGTGTATTTCAAGGATGAGATGAGTTAACTTCAAACTTTCTTCTAGGTATATTTTTAGTCTCTTGAGGTCAGGATTTTGAAGAAAGTACTTTATCAAGCTAGCTTTCTCTAACTTCATAGACAAAAAGATCCAGTTTTGGAGTTTCAAAAGAATTTCATTTTAACCAATCTTCTCTGGAATTTAAAGAGTACTGTTAGCTACATAATGTTAAAAAAATTTAAAAACCTTTCTTTAATCATAATTTTGTAGCTTAAATTTTTCTAATAAAAAGAACCTGAGTTTCCCATTTTACAAAAGACAACAGGGATACCATTATTCAAATAGAATACATATTCACACACCAGAAGACAGAATTGTCTCAATCCTTCAAGATGTGACTCATACAAAGTCCAAGCAAATACATTCTCAGCACAAATGGTCTTCAGTAGAAGACACACATCAGAACCAAGTGGCAAAATACCCAAATAGAACTTCATACTCAAAAAAGAAATTTTCCCTGGAGCAGGGGCAGGGGGATAGGGAACTGCTGGACTTATTAGGTCTTGTAGCATCTCATCCAGATGCATCTTTCTGTTTCACCAGGGAAAATTCTAAGTGGGCAGCAGTGCTGAGCAAAGAAGAAACAGGGAGGCTCCTCAAAACAAATGGTTTCAGCACCTGCTAGGAGTATTCCACCAAATCTCTCTCTCAGGGCCAGCTAGTCATCACGGAGCAGTGGGTTCATGGCCACCGTCCCTGCGCACTGCAGGGATCAGCGGCTTTGACCTGGAAATCCCAGGAGCCAAATGTCGCAAGAGCACAGCAATCACACACTGGGAGCCCCATACTGTTCTCATAACCATCCTGGCACATTGCTGCAGCCAGTGGCTTTACTCCAGGGAACCTGGAGGACCCAGACACTGCTAGAACTCTGCTGTTCCACTTTGGACGCCAAAAAGCTGTTACCAGATTTGGGGTTTCTCTGCTCACGGCTCTAAAGTCAATAAAGAGGCAAGGTTGGTGGAAAGGAAAGTCTACTTTTTTTCAGAGGCTGACAAAAGAGAGGCTGGTGAGTGAACTCATTTCCAAAGGGTGACTCCCCACACTGACAATCAGGGAGTAAGAACTTTTACAGGCATAGAGAGGGGGCTACATGCAGAAACAGCATAGTCAGCTCTGACTGTCATCTTGAAATTGGTAAAATCAACTGATCACAGGTAGGCTGATCAGCATTATCTTGATTGTTTTAAGAGCAGTAAATCATCAGTTCCAAGGTCAGCTTCTTTCCTTTTCTCGGAGGCCAGTTCTTCGAATTGTGGCACCATGGGCTGCGGTCTATGGGCTCACACAGAGTTGGACACAACTGAAGCAACTTAGCAGCAGCAGCAGCAGCAGCATGTCATGGCTGCGGTAAAGTCTTCCATCTGTTGGGGTTTCAGTATCTGTAAGACAGCTCACAGGATATGGCTCAGAATATTATCTGTAGCCCTTAAGGAGAAACTAAAGGTCCTTGACTTTTTTTAATGACTAAATTTTTTTTGTCCTGTTTGATTTCCTTTGCATCTATATTTTCTCACTTTTCTGATTAAATTTATTCTTTGTCTAGTTTTTCTACAGAAAAAAAAGGCAGAAAACTGAGGACATAGGGAGAAGGATCATGGGGTCCTGCTGCACTCTATACACACATGCGCACGCACACACACACACACACACACACACACACACACACATGCACACACATACATCTACTATTCACTTCTCAACACCGAGCACATAGTTCCATATTTGGGACTAGGTCCACAGCAATATGGAAGAACTATTTTGCAAACCTGATTTTTCTGATGTTTGTATTCTGTCCTTTCTGTTTCATAAATGCTGTGTTTCTGAAATAATTTTTACATATTAAATTCTTCAAATCTACTGGGGACGTCAATAAACTCAATACCTTAGGATTGCTGATGGAATTGATAAGGGAACTTAGGAAGTGAAAATGAAGAAATTTCAATATCAGTCTATTTCATTCTTTAATATCTTTGCAACCTTGGTAAATCCAAATATCTCAAGGAGCTTAACTGATTGATTAAAAAGTTATATGTAATGTACAATTTGAATCATTTAACAGACTTAATTTGTCTTTATAAACTCTTAGAAATTAGATGATTAAATTAAACTACTCATTGTTCTGTACATATCATATTACAGTTGAAAGGCCAACTTGAAAGTTGGAAAGTATATGTATATATAATATTTATTAAAGAAGAAAAAACATATAACATCTGATAACTGACTTTTTCTGCTCCAGCATGCTTTGATTCTGAGTGCACTTTTTTTTGCCATATTTAATATATAATATAAGCACTGTCTTGTTTTACATGAGACCAAAGCATTAATTTCATTAAATTGGTTAATATCTGACATGTATGTATTCTAAAATCTTCACAGTTGAGGGAAAATCTAGTCTTTTTCTCTTATAATATAAAAACTATCCTGAAATAGAAATCACTACTCCAGGAATAAAAATCCAGAATTCTGAACATGGAATATTTATGAGGAAATTCATTAAGATCAAATGACACATTCTTTCTTTATCTAATGCTCCCTGTTCATCTATTACTAAGTCCTGTATAGACAGTGAGTTCAAGGGACACAGCAATGATTGAGGAGCCCCCATGGTGCTTCAACCAGCCCTTGCCATTAATTATATACTCTAAGTGGCATATTAGGAATCCTAGGAAGTGTCTTTGCTACACAGGCAGAAAAAGATGATTGGAAAGATAAGATGCAAGATGCGAAGTCACTGCTACCCCATGAAGTCAAGTGATAAGAACATTGTGATTGACTATATGCAAGGCCACTGTTAAATTGAGCAGAATCAAGACTGACAGAAAACACTGGAGTTGGCAATCAGTAAGTCATATTTTGTTACATGCACAAACATCAGAATATATTTTATGAAACATATAGCACAATAATCATGTAAAAACTAAGAGACAGTGTGGGAAGGAAAGAAAAATATTTTAAAAGTATTTTATAGTTAAGTTTCCTATGGTTTTAATCAGACACATGGCAAATATATTAATGCCAATACAGGAAAAATTTTCAAGATTTTAACGAAAATAAAAAGAACAATATCCTCAAATAACATTCCATGAGGTACAGAAGTATACTGGAATCCTCAGCTCAGTTTTTGAATAATGAAATCACCAACAGATTTTAAATAATTATGATGTTTTAAAGGTGACAAAAAAGTTGAATGAAAACAATAATGTCATAAGTATATCTTTAAAAATTTGTGCTTCAAAATAGGTATATAAAAATTTTCCAGATATAGAAACCTATAGTTTGTAATAACAGAAAATTATTTTAGATTTCAATAGAAATCTTTTTGCTCCAATAAGCATTTCACAAACATATAGATCAAGTAAATTTAATGTATCATTTTATATTTCTGTGAATTCAGAAGTAATTTATATTAGAATCATTTAATGTCTTGAAGCCATATTAATGTGATTTCCACATTTTTCTAACAGACAAATTTTACTATTCCTTATAATTAAAATTGTTCGTAGCAATTTTTTGCATTACACGAATTTAAATTATCTTTCCACTCCCCAAGAAATAGCATCTCCAAGTCATTTATTCGTTAATTTATTCATTTTTAATTAATATCACCTTCTGTTGCTTTTAAAACTGTGGGTAGATTTTGTTCCGTTCTCTCAAGGACGTCACATTTTAGTGAATGAGTGTTTTGAGTGTCAATCACTCAGTTGTGTCTGATTCTTTGCTACCCCATGAACTGTAGCGCACCAGGCTCCTCTGTCCATGGAATTCTCCAGGCAAGAGTACTGAAGTGGGTAGCCACTCCTTTCTCGAGGAAATCTTCCTGACCCAGGGATTGAACCCAGGCCTCCTGCATTGCAGGCAGAATCTTTACCAAATGAACCATCAGTGAATAAGAGAGGGACATAAGAAAACAACTGGACACCATTAGAGATAAATTAAAGGTAAGAAGAAATACTTGTCATTGGGTAATCTAGCCTGGGATGGATTTAGAAGTCTTAAAGAATGCAGAATTCAGCCAAGAGACATAGATGAGACTTTCAGCAGAAAGAATACTGTGAGGTAAGGAATAGAAATTAGAAACAGGATATGATGTTCAAGGGACCACAGGGAACTTCCTGTTAGTGGAATGCAAAGTACTGAAGAGTAAGTAGCCAAACCAGATGGTGTTACTCTTATACTGGGAACTAGAAACTAACATATTTCATGAACAGAGATCAAAACTATGAATAGATTGTTAGCAATCTGAATCCAACAATGCATACAATTTTTTCATGAGCCATCTATCAAGGCTTATTTGTGAAATACAAAATTAAATATTTAAAAATCAATAAATGCAAATCACTGTACAGATAGAATAAATGAGACAACTGTATGAACATGTGATAAATGCAGCAAGACATTTGAACAAATTCAATTATCAATCATGATATGATTTCCTGTATTCTAGAAATACAGTAAAATAAAATTGTCTTCAATTTGATCTCTATCACCATGAAAACCCTATATATAAAATCAAGTAATATTTCTTCTCAGACAACAAACCAAGAACATCTGAACTCTACTTTCATGTAACTAAGTAGAGTTAGTCCTAAATACTACAGTATGACAAGAAAAAAAATAATAATAACCAAAAGGTATACAGATAGCAAAGGAAGAGGTAAAACTATCTATAAAGAAACGACATGATTGTATATATAGATTATGCTGAGAATTCTACAAAAAGGATTTAAAAGTAATGATTCAGTAAGATCACAGGATCCAAGCTCAAAGTACAAAAATCAGTTGCAAATCTATATACAAACAATGAAAAATGGGAAACTTAAAAAATTCAATGCCATTTTTAAGGTGGTTCAGTTCCGTTGCTCAATTGTGTCTGACTCTTTACAACCCCATGGATGCCAGCATAGACCCCATGGACCCCAGGCCTCCATGTCCATCACTAACTCCCTGAGTTTACCCAAACTCATGTCCATTGCTTTGGTGATGCCATCCAACCGTCTCATCCTCTGTCATCCCTTCTTCTCCCGCCTTCAATCTTTCCCAGCATCAGGGTCTTTTCAAATGAGTCAGCTCTTTACATCAAGTGGCCAAAGTACTGGAGTTTCAGCTTCAACATCAGTCCTTGCAATAAAACACTCAAGACTGATCTCTTTTAGGATAGGCTGATTGGATCTCCTTGCAGTCCAAGGGACTCTCAAGACCCTTCTCCAACACCACAGTTCAAAAGTATCAGTTCTTCGGTGCTCAGCTTTCTTTATAGTCCAACTCTCCCATCCATACATGACGCCTGGGAAAACCATAACCTTAACTAGACAGACCTTTGTTGGCAAAGTAATGTCTCTGCTTTTTAATGTGCTGTCTAGGTTGGTCATAACTTTCCTTCCAAGGAGTAAGCGTCTTTTAATTTCATGGCTGCAGTCACCATCTGCAGTGATTTTGGAGCTCCCAAAATAAAGTCTGACACTGTTTCCACTGTTTCCCCATCTATTTGCCATGAAGTGATGAGACTGGATGCCATCTGAATGTTGAGCTTTAAGCCAACTTTTTCACTCTCCTCTTTCACTTTCTTCAAGAGGCTCTTTAGTTCTTCTACCCTTTCTGCCATAAGGGTGGTGTCATCTGCATATCTGAGGTTATTGTTGTTTCTCTTATAACAAATCATAAATATTTTGAAATAAATTTGACCCAGATTAATGTAAAGCTAGAGAATTCAAGACAAGTTTGTATTGGTAAAAGGACAAACATGTAGAGGAAGGGACTAGAATAGAGACCAGAAATAAAGCTACACATTTATGGTCGATAGATTGTCAATAAATGTACCACATCAATGAATCAGTAAAATGTAATACATTCAAGAAACTATACTGAAAAGTTAGATATTCATATAAAAAAGCTAAACTCTTACCATACACCATATACGACAAAAAGTTAAATATAAATGGATCCTAGACCAAAATAAAAGAGCTGAATTTATAAAATACCTGGAAGTGACACATACATTCAAGGGATTAGATCTGATAGAGTCCCTGAAAAACTATATATGGAGGTTCATGACATTGTACAGGAGACAATGATCAAGACCATCCCAAAGAAAAAGAAATGCCAAAAGCCAAAATGGTTGTCTGAGGAGGCCTTACAAACAGCTGTGAAAGGAAGAGAAGTTAAAGCAAAGGAGAAAAGGAAAGATATGCCCATCTGAATGCAGAGTTCCAAAGAATAACAAGGCGAGATAAGAAGGCCTTCCTCAGAGATCAATGCAAAGAAATAGAGAAAAACAATAGAATGAGAAAGACTAGAGATCACTTCAAGAAAATTAGAGACACCAAGGGAACATTGCATGCAAAGATGGCCACAATAAAGGACAGAAATTGTATGGACCTAAGAGAAGCAGAAGATATTAGGAAGTGGCAAGAATACACAGAAAAACTATGCAAAAAAGATCTTCATGACCCAGATAACCACGATGGTGTGTACATCAACCTAGAGCCAGACATCCTGGAATGCAAAGTCAAGTAGGCCTTAGGAAGCATCACTACAAAGAAAGTGGAGGTGATGGAAGTCCAGCTGAGCTATTTCAAATCCTAAAAGGTGATGCTGTGAAAGTGTAGCACAATATGCCAGCAAACTTGGAAAACTCAGCAGTGGCCACAGGACGAGAAAAGGTCAGATTTCATTTCAGTCCCAAAGAAAGGCATTGCCAAAGATTGTTCAAACTACCACACAATTGCATTCATCTGACACACCTGCATACAGATTTCTCAGGAGGCAGGTATGATGGTCTAGTATTCCCATCTCTTTAAGAATTTTCCACAGTTTGTTGTGATCCACAGTCAAAGGCTTTGACATAGTCAATAAAGCACAAATAGATATTTTTCTGGAACTCTTCTGCCTTTTCAAAAGAGATCCAACAGATGTTGGCAATTTGATCTCTGGTTCCTCTGCCTTTCCTAAATCCAGCTTGAAAATTTGGAAGTTCATGGTTCATGTACTGCTGAAGCCTGGATTGGAGTATTTTGAGCATTACTTTGCTAGTGTGTAAGAAGAGTGCAATTATGCTGTCGTTTGAGCATTCTTTGGCACTGCCTTTCTTTGAGATGGAATAAAAACTGACCTTCTCCAGTCCTCTGGCCACTGTAGAGTTTTCCAAATTTGCTGGCATATTGAGTATAGCACTTTCACAGTATCATCTTTTAGGATTTGGAATAGCTCAGCTGGAATTCCATCACCTCCACTAGTTTTGTTCCACAAAGGGTCAGAAAAGTACAAAAAAGTGAGGAAAGAAGGAATCCATTCCTTCTTCTGTGTATCACTGTTTGACCAGGGACAGTTCATCTCATCTTCTCTGGCCCTCAGACTGGAATTTATATCATTGACTTATCTGGTTTTCAGGTCCTTGGACTCAAGCTGACGTATACTACATGTGTTTCTGGGTCCCCAGCTTATGGAAAGCAACTTGTCTGACATCTAAGCCTCTGTAATTGAATGAGCCAATTTCTTGTAATAAATTTCTCTCTCTCTCTCTTCATATATAATATTGATTCTCTTCCTCTGGAGAAATCTGACTAGTATAGGAAGTGTTCCTTCCTTTTCTATTTTTGAAAGAGTTGTGAAAAATAGGGATAAATTCTTGAAATACTGAGAATTTTCCAGTGAAGCCATCTGGGCCTGTAGTGGTGTTTTCTTTGAGGGGGAGTTTTTGAATTACTAATTCTATCTCTACACTTAATATAAATCTATGCATTTTTTTCTTTTTTATACTTCAAAGTTGCTAATTTGTACCTTTCCAGCAATGTTTCATTTTATCAAGATTATTTAACATATGTTAGCATACAGTGCTCATGGTATTCCCTTATAAATATTTTTGTCTCTATAAATCCAATTGTGTAATTTCCTTTTCATTTGTGATTTTAATATGTTGCTCTTTTCTCTTGGTCAATATACCTTAAAGTTTTTCAATTTTGTCAATATTTTTTAAAGAACCAAATAGAGCATTATTGATTTTCTCTATTTGTTTATCTTCTTTTTAAAATTTTCTCTCTACTCCTTACTATTGATATGTTCTCTTTAATGCTTTATTCAATCCAGACTGTTCTTTTTATTGTTCCATTTTTCAAGATGTAAATTTATATTACTAATTTCAGACCTTCTCTCTCTCTCTCTCTTTTAAATAGGCATTTATAGCCAATAATTACCTTCTAAAACTGTCTTTAACTGCATTCATCTCAGAGTATTGTCTAGCTTCCCATGTTTCTTCTTTATTTGTTACTTAGGAATATGTTAATTTTCACATATTTGTGAATATCCTACATTTTATCCTGTAATTAAAAAAAATTAATTATAGTAGATTGGATGACATTCTTTGTATGATTTTGTATTAGACATATATATGAATATGTATTGGGCATTCCTGATGGCTCAGAAGGGAAAGAATATGCCTGCAGTGCAGGAGACCTGCATTCAATCCGTGGGTCAGGAAGAGCCCATGGAAAACGGAATGACTACCTACTCCAGTATCCTTGCCTGGAGAATATCATGGACAGAGGAGACTGGTGGGCTACAGTCCATGGGTTTGCACAGAGTTGGAGACGACTGAGTGATTAATATATGCATACACATGTATATGTATTAGTCCACCAGACAGTTTGGTGATTTTTGCAATTATGTAACTAAAAAAATTTAACTTTGAATGTACATCTTAGGTAGAGACATAATTGTCATGTTATCCTGATAGACTGAGCATTTTCTCATTAAAAAGATTTTTTTTTCTTTTTTCTTCCGTTGACAGTTTTGTCTTATGGAATGTTTTGTCTGATATTGTTGTAACCATCCAGATCTGTTGGTTATTTATTTTGTGATAAACCATTGATATTTCAGATTTTCTTTTCTTCCCATTCTAGTTCCAATACTGTGTCCTAGTAAATGGAGAAGTTTACTGTGGCCTTGTGGTAGCAGGGAAGGCAATCTTAGATTTATGTAGTATTATGTGGGATTTCTTTGGAAGGAATGATGCTAAAGCTGAAACTGCAGTACTTTGGCCACCTCATGCGAAGAGTTGACTCAATGGAAAAGACTCTGATGCTGGGAGGGATTGGGGGCAGGAGGAGAAGGGGACGACAGAGGATGAGATGGCTGGATGGCATCGCTGACTCCATGGACATGAGTTTGAGTGAACTCTGGGAGTTGGTGATGGACAGGGAGGCCTGGTGTGCTGCGATTCATGGGGTCGCAAAGAGTGGGACATGACTGAGCAACTGAACTGAACTGATGTGAATCTGATGAGTCTTAAGAACAGTAATGCCCCTTGTCTGGCTGTTCAATATATGTCCTGTGGGCTTCTATTGTGCATCTACAGAACTCAAGATACTTTCACTTTCAATTAGCTCTTGAGATGGTCTCCTCTTTGCTGATGGACTCCCATCTCAAGTCTCATTGTTATTTCCCCTTGAGGTCTGCCTGTGACACTCTTATTCAGTTCTTCACCTGATAACTCAGTCCTTTAATAGTTTTCTACAAGTGTGTTTTTCTGCATTACAGTGCACCATATCAAGCTCACTAACTGCCTTCTAGGCGACCCACTCCAGTATTCTTGGGTTTCCCTTGTGGCTCAGCTGGTAAAGAGTCTTCCTGCCATGCGGAAGACCTGGGGTTGAATCCCTGGGTTGAGAAGATCCCTTGAAGAAGAGAAAGGCTACCCACTCCAGTATTCTGGCCTGGAGAATTCCATGGACTACAGTCCATGGGGTCGCAAAGAGACGGACACTAGTGAGCAACTTTCACTTTCATAACTTTGCAACCTGTCACTTCAAATAACACACTGTTGTATACTTTGTGTCTTGGACACCATGCCCAAACACAAATTTTATTCTGATATTCTGCAATGTTAGCAGAAAAGAAGGTTATATATAAAGAAAATGAGAATGAGGGAAGAGGGAAAGAAGGAAGTAAGGAAAGAGAGAAAGGAAAGAATTGGATGTGGGAGTTAAGGAGGGACAGAAGGAGAAGGGGAGGGAGAAGAAAGGAAAATCAATCTGTTCTCAACTTCTTCAGGTTCCCTCCTTAGGTACTTTGGCTCAGAATTAGGAAGTCTTGAACAACCGTAATAACCTATGGTTATTATCTACTATGCTTTATCTACTTTGATATTTTCTTATTACAAAGTTTGGTTTTTTTCCTCTTTTTCATCTGTTCAAAAGCTTCAATATGTCATATTCTCCTTCATCTCAGCCATTATCTATCATCCCTTCCTTAAGATNGGCCGCAGCAGGCTAATGGGTCAAAACTGCATGTCCCTCTGACTTTCACTTCTGGTTCTTCTACTTAGTTTTTGCCAAATTAATTAAGCTCTTTGAGACTATTACATCATATATGGAATGTTTATAACAAAATTACACAGCTTGATATTGAGATAACTTATATAAAGCGGTCTATAGAAGGCTTTCAAAAGAATTCTATGAACTTATGTTTTTCCTTAACAATTGCACATTTGTATTTATCAACATAGAGGTTTTGAATTAGTGTGGATTTTTTCAAGATTTAAGACGTAAAATAACCAATGCAAAGTCTTCTTAATAGGTATTTCATCATTTGGAATATTCTAAGTTAGTGTAAAATTTTAACTTTATACTAGAGAGAACACCATAATGTTTAAATTTGGTTTTATTACTGTCTTGTTTAATCCAGGAATGATATCTCTTCTGAAGTAATAATAACTCCCATGGATTTTCATGTTAATGCTTGTCTTTTATGTTTGTCATTACCAAAACTTACAGCTTATGTGTGATACTCAAATATTGACATATATAAAAGAATGAAGAATATTGATATGGCTTCAACCACTGCAGAAAACTGAACACCCTCTAAGTGGCTATAGTCTTGCAGCTTTTCTCCTAATAAGTATAGAACTTTTTGAACAGAACATTTTTTTTTTCCACCTAATGTCTTCATCAGGACGCACTGTCTTAACTTCTGCGTTTATTTCACAGTGTCTGCGTGAGTGGGTTTTTTTATTTCTGAGGTAAGTCGGGGTCTAATTAAATAGCTTATTTTGAGATCCTGGCTTTCCTCTCCATACAATCCCACTTTTTATATTGGCAGGAAATTTAAAATGAGGAAAATAGAAGTGACATGATNCTTAACTTCTGCGTTTATTTCACAGTGTCTGCGTGAGTGGGTTTTTTTATTTCTGAGGTAAGTCGGGGTCTAATTAAATAGCTTATTTTGAGATCCTGGCTTTCCTCTCCATACAATCCCACTTTTTATATTGGCAGGAAATTTAAAATGAGGAAAATAGAAGTGACATGATGGAAAATGATGTTGCAGGTGATTGAAATTATCTACATTTTAAAGTTGTATTGTGTAGTTGAATATAGCCTAGTGAACAACGCAATGCATGTACAAACAGAACACTGAGAATCTTTCCTTAGAAAGCAAAATTATGTCATGAAATATTCCCCAATCTTCAAGGACAGGGATGGAAGGAAAAGGAGAGGATAAAACACAGCAGAAAAAGAAAAAAAAAAAATCTACAATACAGAGTGTTAGCAACAAAATAAACTTGGAGAAGACTGCAATATATTCATCTTTACACTACTTTTTCTCTCTTTCATTTATTGTTTAGCCCAATTTCAAAATCACTACTTGTTTAGCAAGCGCCTGCCTACAATGCAGAAGACCGGGTTCGATCCCTGCATCCGGAAGAGCTCCTGGAGAAGGAAATGACACCCGATCCAGTACTCTTGCCTGAAAAATTCCATGGACAGAGGAGCCTGGTAGGCTACAGTCCATGGGGTCGCAAACAGTCAGACACAACTGAGAGACTTCAATGTAAATGTCAATAGAATTTAATTGATTCAGAACAATACTAGCTAAGAAGTTACTAAAACTATATTTAAAATTCCCTGGGTTAGTAGCTAGTGTATGATTACATTAATGACTTAATTTCTCTGGTTCTCAATTTTTTCATCATAATGAAAATGACTGAGCTATCTTTAATACTCCTTCAAGTTCCAGTAAACTTTTTCTGAGATCTGAATATACTGGTCAGTTCATTTAGCAGCATATTGACCTTGTTTCTGAAATTTGGCCTTTGAACAATGGTGCTGGAGTAAATCAGACAGAGTTTTGGGTGAAACAGAAATAGCTTTACTTCTTTGAGGGCTAATGCCCTTGAGACCATGTGTCCTACCATGAAGGTGGGTAGTGAGAAGTCTTATTTAAGTATTCAAGGAGCAGGGCATGATCAGCTTATGTTCATTCTTCCACTCGGTTGATAGTGAGGTGATTGGGAATCAATATCATCAGCCTTCTGGTTCCAACCTGTCTGGAGGTCTCCCTGCCTCTGGGCAGACAACTAACTACTTCCACATGGTGGGGGTTTCAGTGTCTGTAAAACAGCTCAAAGGATATAGTTCAGAATATTATCTATAGCCTTTGAGGAGGAACTAAGGTCCTTGACTTTGTTTAATGGCTAAAGTATTAGTTTGTCATGCTTGACTGTTTTTCTTTCTGCATCTTCTCACTTCTCTGATGAACTGTATTCCTTAACTAAAGTTTTTCTACACAGGCAGGTGGAAGACATGTGTGTGGGTCTGTTCTGGGAAAGCCTCCTAGGGTCCTGCTCCATTACAGTCTCAGGAAATAAGACATGAAGATGCTTTTACACTTAGTTATTGAAGAAGTTTTAGACACTTTCAAAGAGAAAACTCTGAAATCAAAATAAGCATAAGACTAAAATGAATAAATTTAAGCATTGTAATGAGGGCAACTATATACGTATAAATGTGTTATGTATGTATACAAGGAACAGTTTGATTGTACTTATCTCATTATAACCCATTTTTGTTACACATTTATTTCAGGTTAAAATAATCTGAAGTATATTGACACTTTTCTTCACAAGCAAATTGCTTCGTACTTTCTCTAATTCAACATGTCTTGAATGCTGTTTTGTGTTAGAAATTTTAGTGGATTAATAGGTAAGAGATATATTAGGTGATACCCATATTCTTAAAAAAGATGGAGCCAGAATAACAGAAAAAAATTTACCAATAGCAAAAATTGTCTAAAATACCAACTGCAGATGTGCATGAGGATTACCCAGGAAAAGACAAGTTCAACATAAAAATAAAATGCATAACTTCTGAGTAAGGTCTAAGCTCAACCTTTCTTGCACTTAGGTAAAAACCAGTTAGGAGACAGCTCTATCAGGGGGTTGATCAAAGATAATCATATGATCTAATATAATGTGAAAATACTCATATTATTTATTGATGTCTAAGAGAAATAGCAACCCACTCCAGTATTCTTGCCTGGAGAATCCCAGGGACGGGGGAGCCTGGTGGGCTGCTGTCTATGGGGTCGCACAGGGTCGGCCACAACTGAAGCGACTTAGTAGTAGTAGTAAGTGCTGTAAACTCTTTTAAAGTTAAGGAACCATGGGTCACAGTATTTTTTCATCCTGTCCTATTTTCTTCTCTAAATATTTAAAAGAATATCAACCTCACATTTATTTCACATATGTGCTAAAAATGTTAATGTTACTTTCTAATTTAAGTTGGGTTCTCAATAAATAATTCTATTTCCTTGAATAACAGTTTAAATAGGTTTGAACAGCATATTGCCATTTTTATATAAAAAGTACGTTCTTTCAAAGCACAACTGCTAGGTTTGTGTTTGTAATAAGTCATCCTCCTTGGGTGGACCTCCAATCTCCCTTGCTACATGTATCTAAAACATAGGAACATGCACAGAAATCATCCTTTTGGTAAAATGAGATGACTGAAGGAAACCGTCTGCTCTAGGGCATCATTAGTAATGGCATACAGCCTGAGGAGAAAAAGAAAGAGTTACACAAACATGTCCTTTGTGAAAAAAATTTTTCCCTAGCCTATTTTGATAGGAATAATAGCTACGGATTTGTACACATGCACACCCACTTAGTTCTTCTAGGATTTTACCCTAGCAAGTTCTAGAAAATTGATGATCGGAAATAAAGTCTATTTTTACTCTCTCATCCATGGAATTTTTAAGATGGATTATTTCATATGAGGTTAAGGGCTGTCTGTTTGTATCAGGACTACATTTTGTGACAGTTAAATAATCCATTATGGTTAAAACTGAGGATAAGGAGTTTACAGTGGAAAGAATGATAACAATGGAGGAAAAAGTGAATATGAGTAGTTCACCAATAAATCATGTTCTTGAACTCAAAATTTCAACAATTTCTTTTAGAGCAGGTCACCTTTAAGTATTCACCTCCAAAGTGGTCAGTTTACACTAGCAAAACCGAGTTCACACAATTTGCAAGCTTTGTGATTATGAGCACCTAGTGACACGTTGTCCACACAATCAACCTTTGGCTCCTCCCACTCCTCCACCTACCCATTCTCCAGGTAGGAGTCTGTGCAGGCCGGGGATGCTGTAGACTCAGGAAAGCCAGAGGACTGGATGAATTCACAGGTATCACAATGACATGCAAAAGCCTACTCTGGACCTTATAAGTTTATATCCGGTGCAAGAACTGGAAGGAAGGTCCACACATTTGTAAAACGTTTCTCTGATTTCATCTTCCCTGCTCCTCCCCTCCCCCCAAAGAAAAGGGGGGGGGCGGCGATTCACATTATTTCTGCAAATGAGGAAATATTATATTTTAGAACATGGTCAAGCTGTATGAAAAGCATAGACACAGACCCCAAACTATTTTCTTTATTTTCAGAAAGGAAAATTTCAGTAAGAAATCAGGAAGGGATTTAACTAGTCACTTAGCAAGCAAGCAGGCATCAGCTTTATCTGAGTTTGTACTTTGAATGCAGGAAATTTAGGACCTTAAAGCCTTCACACTGCCTTCTTCAAGCCCCTTTACTTCAAATTCATCCTTACAAGCTCCTACTCTCCTAGGAAAAAGGAAAAGAAAAATTCCACTGACCCGGCTCGTGATTTACATACAGAGAGCAAATAAATGAATGGAGTGGGGGATGGGGCAGTGAGAAGCAATGTGTTTCCTTTTCAACCGCAGAAAATAAGATTACTTACCAAGAACATTTTTTATCCAGGGCAAATGTTTATTCCCTCTTTCATTTGGCGCCTCAGTCAAGGAACCAATTTCCACTCTACCTTTCCCTCTTATTTCTAAAAAAGAAAGAAAGAAAGAAAGGAGAGGCGAATAATGCTTAAGCTTCGGGGTCCTGCGGAAGATAAGAGGGCAGAAGACTCCCAAGGCGCTCTTTACCCAGACCCTAGCGCTGAGAGTGAATCCCTGGGGCATGGAGAGAAGCTCTCTAAGGAGGGTGTGTGTGTCTTGGGGGGTGGGGGTGGCACAGGGGTGCATTTCACTGCCAAAATCTAAATCATCTGCAAAGAGTATCACCAGCCCCTCAGTCACACAAGCAATTCCCTGGGGGAAGTAGGTTTCAAATAGAAAAGGGAAGTTCCTGAATGAGAGAGAGAGAGAGAAAGAGAAGCTGGGATTTGGGTTCGGGGTTTGGGTTTGGAGAAGCGATGGGGCGGTAGAGGAAAGGGGAAGAGGAATCAAGCTTGTCTTACCGGATCGATCAGGCGATCGTTTGTGCGGTACAGGGCTGTGAACATGGCCAGATAATGCATTCAGCAGCAAAGCCATTTCTGACTCACTCTCCCTCCGTTACCAGTGGAGGAATCAGAGGGGGCGCGGGAGACTCGCAGCCTGCCACCCTCTCCCCTCAGGGACAGGGACGATCCTCAGAACCTCCAAAGCTCTAGCTGCTAAAGTGAGGCATTTGGAGCTGAGGTTCCCGATGGAAGTCCATTGCCTGGAGTCCTGGGGAAGCAGGATTCGCCGAGGAAGCAGGACCTGGGAGGGCTCCTGCCGCCGCCGCAGCCACTGCTTCCAGCAGTGGTTCCCCAGTCCCCTGACTACGCCTCCCTGCCCTGCGCCCCCGAAAGCGCCCGGAAACCCGGCCTTCTCCGCATCTTCAGCCCCCCAGGCCAATCCACCTAGGATCCGGCCATCCTAAAGTGAAATCAGGGGTTTATCTGGGGGGCTAGGTGGAGTTGGGCTTCCTTACTACGCCTCCCTCCGTTGCTGCGAGGGAAAGAAAGGGAGATCCTAGTGGAAGGCACTGATGGAATACTGTTAATCCTAATAATGTTCCCAGCGCAGGTAACTCTTAAAGAACTGAGAGAGGGAAGATCTGAGCAGGATTTCCGAAGCGGTGCCCTCTTGAATTCTCATTGGATCCTCCCGAGCAGACTAAATCACGCTTGCTGCTCTATCTATCAGGATGACTACAGCTTCGCTCACTAGTTCTCTCTTTATCTCGCTGTCTTCAACACATCTTTTTACTTCTCTTCACAGATTTATCTGTAGTCCACCTTCTGGTCTCTGGGGTTACACAGCTTCTATTTTCCCCCACTGTCTGGGGCTGTACAGTCCGTAAATTTTCACTTTGCTTGCCTAAGGATCACCACAAATAAGCCTACCCCCTCCCGCTTCTCAGCTCCCCCCCACCCCNCAGACAGAAAAGTACTCCAGCTGCAGCGACACCCCATCCCCCAGTCTTGGGATTCAAGGGCTTCCCCCACCACCCCGGCTCTCAGAGAGAAAACGGGGCTGCCTGTGGTCCGCACCGCTTGGCGCCCCTCACCCGTCACTAGTTTCTACCTGGTCTCCTTCCCTTCCTGGTTGTTCTGCCAGACAAGTGCCATCAGCGTCCGAGACTTCAGCTGAAGAAACCAGGGCTTACCATAATTCACCAATTCAAACATCCTCTTTGGAGGACTGCTGCTGTTGCGCAGGAGTGGAGGGAGGGAAGACAAAAAAAAAAAAAAAAAATCCAACTTTCAGTGCAGTCAGATCTTTGCTTCTTAACCTAGTCTACCCCAGTAAGGCACAGACGTAAGGTACCTAGGTAAGTGCGTTTTCCTCTATCATAACCTGAAACTCAAGTTGGTGGAGGGGAGGTGTGCATCTAGCAGGCTCGTACCGCCAAAGGCGCTTTCGCCGGGTGGGGTAGCAACAGGCGACTCGCCTGGAGGTTTCTCTGCAGCTGGTGGCGACGCCTAAGCTACCTGGACTCGGGGGGCACGGAGGACACGGGGCTGGGTGGACCAGGCTTGCCCGGGCTGGGCGCCGGGAGTGAGGACTACTCGTCCGGGTGGGGACGGTACCCCGCGCCCCGCCCGCCCCTCAGGCGCAGCCTTGGCTCTCGGCCCCTGCGGCGAACGTGCGCCTGGCTTGGGCTTTGCAGCCCGGGAACCGGGCGCGCGCCAGGGGTGCTTCCTTACTTCCCGCTCCGTTGCCAGCCTTCCTCCCGCTGGTTTTGAGCAAAACTGCTTTTCTGTGCGAGAGGCCACATTTAGTATGAGAATTCCTCATCCGCTCCCATCTGCGTTTCTATTTATTTTTTATTATTATTTTTGATGAGCTGTGACNCGCCAGGGGTGCTTCCTTACTTCCCGCTCCGTTGCCAGCCTTCCTCCCGCTGGTTTTGAGCAAAACTGCTTTTCTGTGCGAGAGGCCACATTTAGTATGAGAATTCCTCATCCGCTCCCATCTGCGTTTCTATTTATTTTTTATTATTATTTTTGATGAGCTGTGACTAAGATTAAGACTTGACGGCTCTCCAGTATGCCTGCCTCAAAAAAAAAAAAAAAAAAAAAAAAAAAGTCGCCGTCTGCATCCGTCCGCTTAGCTGGGTTTAGAAGAGCTAGCTGACTTCTTGGGCTCTGTGGGAAAGTGTAGCTGACCGTCACACCCTCTCCTGCTTCAACAAACTCGTAGGGATCTGGAGGGCGGGAGGGGTGGAGGAAAGGAGTTGGATGTCAACTTGGAGCCAGAGGTTGGAGTGGAAGTGTAAAGCAAACCGTAGGGACTGGAAGTCTTTAAGCTTGTATTACCCCCACTTGAGAGTTAAGATTTTATGTTTCTGTCCCCCCTTTTCTGGAGGTGGGGCGCGAGGTAGGAGGGTCCAGGCTGGGCGCGCTCCCCTTCGGCGTCCACCCGAGAGGGGGTGGTGCTTCCCGGCCGCTAGAGAAGCTGGATCTGCAGCTGAACGGCGGCTGAGAGTTGAAGTCTCCGATGGCTGTTTTCCTAGTCCCCAAGAGTTGAGCCCAGAGAGCCTTCTCCTTTGCACCAGGGCAAGAACATGAGCAGCCCTTTAGCGGCAGGGACCTCCCTTGGACGGGAATCCGACTAGGAAACGCTGGGGAGGCTGTTAACTCCGAGGATAAGATGCATGTTTCCAGCTGTGTGAAATGCCCACCCGAAGCTTGAAAAAGCGAAGAGGTGACTAGGGTTGCGAAATAACACTACTATTGCTTACAAATAGTCTAGCCAGTCAAATATAAGCAAAGAAGAAAGCACCAGTGTCTAAAACTGTCACAGCCGCTTCGAAGACAGATGATCAGATTTGGGGGACTTTTTTCCTTTTGCGTGCCATTTAGATTTATCATCATGCAGTTAAGCAGGTAAGAACTGAATGTCTATGTTTTATTGACAATGAGATAACCTGTGTTTGACCCCTCCCGTGACAATTTTTTCCCCCCTGTTTGAAGCGATGGGTTATATGTATTTTCAAATGGGTCTGCTATGATGCATAACTTCGTAATATTTGCATTCATGAGCCGTTTAAATCCATTTAAATGTTTAACATGCATTCATTTGAGTGTTCAAGGTACATTTACTTAAATGTCTAACAATGTTACAGAAATCATAAACTGGGCCAAGGTGAGAGGAACAAATGGAGAGGGTAGACATCAGAGGAAGGAATGTAGAACCCAAATGAAGGAAGTAAGGAAGTAGTTGCAGAAATGCCTTAAAACTGCTTCTTGTTAAGATCACAGACCTGAATACATAAAGGACAGCTGGAGAACTATTCAGGACATCTTCAAAGAGCAATTTAATTCTGACTACTTCAGGGAAAAATTTGGGGGGGTATTTTCATGAAATTTTCTTAATTAAAAAAAACGATCTTTAGAGTACATATGGGTTGTGTTGTCAAATACGGTGAGAAAAGAGCTTGCCCTAAGGTAAGATATGTTTGATCCCAGTACAGAAATCTTTGGGCTTAGGAGACCAGTTAGAAACTGAGAAATACAATATAAACAATTATTTTCCATTATGAAAAATCTCCCATAAATAAGACTTTTAAAATTTCAAGTTTTGTAGATGTATAATGTTACCAGCCAATAGATTTCTTCCATTCTCAGATTTAACAATACCCTCCCCCAAAAAAGCTCAATTAAAATGCTAAAACTCAATTTGAAAAATTTCTGTTATTATTATTGATATTGTTTTGTTATGTTATGCTAATATGTTTAAGGAGTCTGGAGTTCCTACACAGTGAAGCAAAAAAAAATATTAATAAGGTACAATCCTAAAACTGTTCCATTTATTTCTAACAGTTTTTCTTCTCTAAGAAATTGTATTCTGTAAGATTTTTCTCATTTTAAGTGCTACATTTATTGATGTAGATCTCTGATCAATAATTTTCTGCTTGTAAGGCTCACTGATAACATAGTGAAGACATATGAAAGATAATTGCAACTTTGGGTCATAAAATTGCAAAGTTACAGTGCTTTTCTTAGTTTGATGCAAGAGGTAGTTTTTACTCCACTGGAAAAAGTAATTCATCAATGAATTCCACTTTCTTAGTTCTTTTGCATTTTATCTTCTAGAGTTCTATTGTAGTGAACATGACATTATTATATATTATATTACATATGTATGTCCACTTTTGGGTGAGTGAAGAGGCATTTATTTTAAATTACATTGCTCTACTAGTATTTTAAAATAAGCATGATACCATATGATTGATTTCATTTATCATTTAATCAGATAGTATGTCATTTCAGTTTCTCATGAGATAATTTCTCTTAATAAACTCAACATTGTAATGGAAATGTACATTTTTATCAAGTATAATACATTTTTTATTTTAATTATGCTGAATGATTGGTATATGATAGTCAAGTAAATCAAACCTAAGGAGGATGAAACCATTGGGATTCTAAGAGCGTCTGTGTGTGTGATCGTGTCCATGTGTATATATCACATACATACATGCATATGCGAAATTAGCCTTACTGCTAGGTTTGTGTGTTCTTTAAAGAAAACAGACTTTCTTTTCAAGATAGTGCCTTTGTGTTTGTCTCTCTACAAATGCAAAAAGAGTCAACTGAAAGAACTTCAAAACTTTGATGCTTTCTTATCAACCTATGCTTCAGTTTCCTATGTTACTTGTTACTTTGATTTTTTTAATATTAGCTCCCAAATGAGTAATTACTGACCGGAATGAGTGTCTAAAATTTAAATCATTTAGAAAATTGAGTATTAGTATCAGAAGCTCAAAGTTCAGACACAAAGACAAATGTAAAGGTTATCTGTGTCAACTTTTGAACAAACATCTTTTATTCAAAAATATCCCAAAGGTATTTGTATATTATGACTATGACTTATGATTAATGAGGTCTTCTAACATTTTTCTTTTTACCTCTAGTAGTGGGTTATTGTGAAAGTAGAGAGAGATGGATCTATGATTCCTTCCTCAGTTTTATTTTTAGTTCCACCTCACTAATGGGATCCTAGTAAGATTTTTGTCTACTCTTTGTACCCCTTGTCTCTCACATAGTTGAAAACACCAGAGTGTTGTAGAAAAAATTGACCCTAAATAAAGATGCTTTAAAAAGATAAATGTTGTGGAGACAATATGTGTTTTGAAAAAGATATCCTTTGCATTTGATTTTTTTGGTTTGTTTTCTGATAAAACTCTCCATGAAAGAAGTAATGTTGACTCAACTTATATATATATATATACACACACATACATATAAATACCAAATATTCT
Organism: Neotragus moschatus; assembly: GCA_006410615.1. Lineage (NCBI taxonomy): Eukaryota > Metazoa > Chordata > Mammalia > Artiodactyla > Bovidae > Neotragus > Neotragus moschatus. Next base: position 2,664,735 of record SJYA01002334.1, read on the forward strand.
TGGTTTGTTTTTATAGTGTCTAATGAGTTTACATAATGTTTCTTTTATTTTGATATCATGTAGCTTAGAAAGAGAAAAGCTTACTCCTTAAAACACATTAGTTCTTATGACTTTAATCCTGTCTGTCCTGGGAAAAGAGTCACTTTTACAAAAATAGTTGTTTTTGACTGGCTTTTCACTGTCATTTAGTGAAAGTCTGATTTGTTAGCAGGTTTATGTTATTAACTTGTTGATTTCTCTCAGTTTAATTGAAAGCAAGATCAAAATATTTTCATATAATAACTTTCATAATGAATAAACTTGAGAAAATCATCCTGGTAATTTCTATCCTTTATCAACTCATATTTAGCTTACCAGAATTAATTAGGTGACATGTAGCATTGTTGGTGTTTTAATTTAGCAATTACTTGGAAAATTTCCTTTAGATATTTAGTAGTGTAACTCTGACCAGAGTTGCATGTACTGTTGTTTAGTTTTATGATTTTAATGTTTACAATTCATGAGTTCTAAAGGACAGCAAAAGAAAAGAGAAATGTGCTTAATATCATTGATTGCTAATGGATAGTCTTGACTCTTAAAAGAAAAGGGTGGTGTAAAGATGTTTATTCCACTCTATAAAAGAGTTAAAGATTCTCTGAAGATGAAATTTCATCATGAACACTAATGGCCTTTTTACTGAAAATATATCTGTAAGTTTTGATCCAGCTTTTTATTTTCTTTCTTAGCAATATCAAATAGCTACTCTAGGAATTTTATACTGGTCATCAAATATCCTCATCAATAACATTTTAAAGCTTTTATCGCTATCATTTCAAGGATATTTGATGGATTATTAAGAATATTTATATCCAATTACTTATTTGCAGACCTATCCAGTTACAAAGTTTCCATAGATAAATATTTCATAAGCTATGAATTGGCTCTTCTATATTTATGTTTGAAATAAAGTATTCATGCAAACAGTTCTGGGATATTTCTCAATTTCATATTCAAAGTAGCAAATCATGAGTAACTAATAGATGCTCTAATTGAAATAAACACAGTGATAATTTTCTAACCAGTTTCTTTCCCCCCAAATATTAAAAGATATAACTAACATACGTTTAGTGAGCTCAGTAGATTGCTAGGTAATTTATCTTAACATAAATAATTGTGTTAGTTTTTAATTATTTATTTTTAACCAAGAAAGCATAAATTCAGATGTGAAAATATGACATGCAATCTAATAATTAGGAAATCTTATAGAGTCTTTTTCTTCCATATTCACTGCTATTTCTTACAATTTATAATTTCTCACATTTTTAATTTTTTAAGTTTAGAGATACAAATGGTAATTTTCCTCAATGTAACCTATATTAACTTATATTTTAGGAGTATTTTTGTATTACTGCATAAACCCTAATTTTCTCAGACGTGGATGACTTTAAAAGCACCAAAGGCATAACAAATTTGTTTTAATAGCTAATAGAGAAACTATCATGTTACAGTTCCAGCAAATTAAATCTATAAAATACATATTTATCGATTAAATTAATAAATATGTTAACATTACATTCAGATGTATTGTAATTCTCTGCTACATAAGAATTATTGTCTCATAATGGTGTGTTTCATTTAAATTCCATTATAGATTTATTGTGAAAGAATGCTTATAGTTAGTTAGACTTTTTTCTTCCTGATTTCTGTGAGTATCAGCCAACTTCATCAGGATTGAGCTTTTTTTTATTAACTTTTCTGGAGTCTTGCATTTTGTTAATTTTAAAAGCTATCTCTAGAATATTGCACCATTAAAAAACAATCTAGCCTTGGGAAGACCAGAATTGAGTAAGCATGCATTTTAGTTTTTTAGTGTCAAATAATGACCCACTACTTCATGGTTTCATTAAACAGTCTCACCACTTAAATATATGATCTTTAAAACATTTCAAATGATGTTCTTAAAAAGAAGCCGGTTTGGGAAAGTGATTAAATCAAATCAAGGAGTAAATTTAAACGGGTTCACTCAAGTATCAAAATACAAAATCGCATATTTATGCAGGTTGCTTATCATGAGTCCTATGTAATTTGTAATATCTTTGATATGCATGCACTTTTAAGATACAAGTATTTGTAACTGCTTTTAGATATGCAATTTAATACTGTGTGTAGAAGCTACTTCTAAGGTAGCCAAAGTAAATATAGAACAAAAGTTAATTCAATCACTGAGTTTCTGAGATAGATAATATATTTAACTGGCTTTCCTATCTTTGTGTGGCAATATTTCTAATGGTTTTAAAAAATCAGTCCCGTAAATGTATGTACAGAGATGGTGGAATAGTCTTTTTCAGAAATGAATACCTCATATAGTAATGAACAAAATCTAATTATTCAGAAGAAAGTCATTAAAGATTGAATAAATCACACAATAGAGTTGTAAAAAAATGCTCCTTTAAGATAATTAACCCATACTTTTCTCAACGTTTTCTTATATAACATCAAATATATTAATATACAGACCAAGTCTAGCTTCCTCAAAACATTTAAACTGAGTGGCTTTACTTGAATTTACTATGAGAATTTCTAATTATTCATTCAGGCCTGTCACCAGAATACAAAGTTTCAATACATTATATACATGTGATAAAATATTTTCATGATTATACTATCAAATAATGTGGAATAAGACTAGCGTTTCCAAAATTGATTAGTCTAGAATAAAAATGAATTGCCAATGATCGTTTAACAACAGCGACAGATTAGAAAGTGTATTTTCTGTTTCTTATTACTAATTTCACTCCTAATGAGATTTTTAACCAACTTGTTAGTTTGAGTTCAAAACCTGTCTTGAGTAAGCAATTTTTGATAGGATGTGCATTTTTTTGATTTGTAAGTTATACTTTGTTCCACTTTTGAGATTTTCCCAACCACTCAAAAACAACACTTTTCTTTTTTTTTGAAATGTGAACCCAGGGAAATGAATCCAGTCTTCCCTGTGAACTGAAACTTAAAATTCATAGCTAAGAAAAACAACGCTGAGCAATTTCTTAAGAAGCACAAAGTTATTCCTGAAGCCTCTTTTTTGACTAAAGTACTTATTTTCAGCATCTTCTCACCTCTGAGTGGAACTTCTAGTCTTACATTGCTACTTCCCAACATACACCTTTTTGCAACATCTTGTCTGCTTATTTGGGAGCTTGTAGATCAAGGCAATGGCACCCCACTCCAGTACTCTTGCCAGGAAAATTCCATGGATGAGGGAGCCTGGTAGGCTGCAGTCCATAGGGTTGCTAAGAGTCGGACACAAGTGAGCAACTTCACTTTCACTTTTCACTTTCATGCATTGGAGAAGGAAATGGCAACCCACTTCAGTGTTCTTGCCTGGAGAATCCCAGGGATGGGGGAGCCTGGTGGGCTGCCATCTATGGGGTCGCACGGAGTTGGACACAACTGAAGGGACTTAGCAGCAGCAGCAGCAGATCAAGGACATATTATTTTAAATGTATAGTTTTCTTTATATTTCAGCTAAAAGAGTAACACCAATTATGTTTGAATAGTGACATAACTGTGGAGAAAAATAACTTGCAGCATCCAAGTTTCCTCTTACAGTGAACTCTTAACAGGTTTTCATGTGTCTCTTCCATCTATCCATGAAACGTGAACATTTAAACACGTCTCTTATTTAACCAATTTAAAAGACAAAACAAAAAATTGCAATCTATGAAGGTAGGCCAAGAAGATATGAAAGATCACTCATGTCATTAGAACTATTTCAACCTATCCTTGACAGTGTCTGTTTAAGGAAATCAATTCTGATTTAGAGTAAAAACAACAACTCCAACATAAACTGTGATTAACTATTAAATATATTTCTTTCTCATCAATAACACTGAATCAGTAAGGTAAACCAAAGTTTAGTCTAGGGTCACATAATTCTTCCATCACAAAAGTGATAACAATTTTACTTACTTTACTGTCTTTTAGACATAGATTTGCAAAGGTCTGAGCTGAACATAACAATGTATTTGCTCAGCATTGAAACTGGAGAGTTATTAACAGTTTATTAAATTTTTTCTATTACCAGATTTTGGTTTTAGGTAAGTCTTGCAATATTGATTCCTATGTTTATTATTTAGAAGGTATTCCTGGCCAGTTCAGACAGTATGATTTTAAAAATTACTGGGAGTGGTTAAGACTTCACCTTCCAGTGCAGTGGATGTGGGTTCCCTCTCTGGTCAGGGAGCTAGTATCCCACAGGCCTGGTGGCCAAAAAAACAAAACAGAAAAAAAGAGGCAATATTGTAACAAATTCAATGAAGACTTAAAACTACCTCTAGTAGGTACATGATATGCTAGGCATTAGCTTATATTCAACAGTTTCTCTGTTTCTGATACAGTAATGCCCTATTTATTCTTTCTTATAAAATTCTTCAAAACCTGGCTGGCTCTTTTTATATAAAAACTTTTTAATAATCTAAATTTCTTTTAAAAATAGATTTACTTTACTTTTCATTTTAAACTTAGTATCTTAAGTTCTTTATATCTCCCTGAATGTGGAGAGAGTTTGAGCTATTTTAGCAGTTAAAGTAATTTATTGCCAAGAGTGGTCCTTGAAAATACCAAATGTTTTCACAATTCTGTGTTGGGCAATGATGGGGAAAGCAGGTGTTCATATTTAGAAAAAAGTTTAGTTACACAAGCTAGAATATATTGCCAATGCCAGGCACTGTAAGAATAGTTACCGATGCAAACATAGACCATCCCAGCATCTCTGGCAAACTGGGTAAGTAAAAGTCCATTGCCGAAGACTCATTCTTTAATTAGAAATACCCAGAGTTCTGAATCAGCGAAGGGAATGGCAATCCTCTCCAGTATTTTTGCCTGGGAAATCCCATGGACAGAGGAGCCTGGCAGGCTATAGTTCATGGAGTCACAAAAGCGTTGGGCACTAAACGAGAGCGACTAAACAAAAGCAACACAAATGTTTTGACACTATTTATTAGATGGTGGTTCAGAAGAAATTGGAGAACAGCAGACAAAGATTTAATGGCTTGCTTGCTGATAGATTAGTTTGTTTATTGTAGATCACGTCTTTTTGTTATTTTTGGTTCATTTTAAAGAAATATGTAGTGGATGTCTGATCCACTGAGTGAACTAGGGTAAAGCTTGGGAATATAACAATGAAAAGACACACTTGTGCTTAAAAGGCAAATTTTTTTAATTTTAATTTTTTTTTTGCTATTTGAAGTATGCTTTGAATTAATCCATGAGGCAAATTTAATGCTTGATCACTCATTGTATTTTCACACATGTCCAATTTTGATATTGTAAATATAATTCTGTTTAAGAGAAAAAGATAGTTGTCAAATTCCTCAGTTTACAGATAGGTCAATAAAAAAGGTATTTTCTATCTAGAGTATTAAAGGATAACTATTAGAGATATGGAAGAACAAGGATGATTCTGCAAGTAAAGTCATAATGATTGAGTTGACATCTGATTCTGTGGTGATTCATTCATTTCAATGTTAGCTTTTTTTAGTGGAAACATTTTCAGTGGCTTATGCCTTTTGATTTTTAGGACTTACAGTGAATGGAAAAATCATATTAACATTGCAAAAATTCACTTTACAAATTTAATTTTCTTATTTCATCTTGTATTTATTGAGGACTTCCCCTGTTTCCGGTTCTTTTGTTGGTGGTACAGATGCACCTGGTGGCTAAGATGGTAAAGAATCTCCTGCAATACAGGAGACCTGGCTCGATCCCTGGGTTGGGAAGATCCCCGAGAGGAGGGCGTGGCAACCCACTCCAGTATTCTTGCTTGGAGAATCCCTATGGACAGAGGAGCCTGGTGGGCTGCAGTCCATGGGATCTCAAAGAGTTGGACACGGCTGAGTGACTGAGCATAGCACAGCGCACAGCACAGATGCATTAGTGAATCAAATAACACAAATCGTTGCCTCATGTTGTTTATACTGGAATTAATTGTTACATTATTACAGGCATTTCAGGAATTATTGCACTATTATAGGAACTATTATCCTGTAAGTTGAATGATCCCTATAACCAGAATTATAAGATAAGTTTAGGAGTTCACTGACAATGTTTATAACCACACTCTCTTAGGTTGGTGGTGGTGGTTTTATTGCTAAGTTGTATCCAACTCTTGGGACCTCATGGACTGTCACCTGCCAGGCTCCTCTGTCTATGAGATTCTTCAGGCAAGAATATTGGAGTGGGTTGCCATTTCCTTTTCCAGGGGATCTTCCCAACCCAGGAATCGAGCCTGGGTTTCCTGCACTGCAGGCAGGTTCTTTACCAACTGAGCGACTAGGGAAGCCCTCTCTTATGTTGGAAGTTCGAATATTTTCATTTCCTTCCAAATGAATATAAAGAAACTGAATATTATTATTTTGAAAATTTAAAAGAGTTTTCTATGGCTGAAATAATCCAGTTATTTGAAAAAAATTTTAATAATATTATTAAACTTTTTTGGAACTTCCTTGCTGCTACTGCTGCTGAATCACTTGAGCCGTGTCTGACTCTGTGCGACCCCATAGACGGCAGCCCACCAGGCTCCGCTGTCCCTGGGATTCTCCAGGCAAGAACACTGGAGTGGGTTGCCATTTCCTTCTCCAATGCATGAAAGTGAGAAGTGACAGTGAAGTCGCTCAGTTGTGTCCGACTCTTCACCACCCATGGACTGCAGCCTACCAGGCTCCTCTGTCCATGGGATTTTTCAGGCAAGAGTACTGGGGTGGGTTGCCATTGCCTTCTCCAAGTTACCATTGCCTTCTCCACACACTATTTTTGTGTGTAGGTGACTTCAGATTATACACTTCTATTTGTGTTTCTCAGTATAGAGACCTCTAGTTCAAAAGCTCATTTCACTTTCTAGGCCTGGTTAACTTCAAAGCAAGTTTTAGTCTTATTAAAGAGCAAGAGATTTATTGTCCATTTGGTTACCAAACTCCAAGATTTCTGAACTTCATCCCAGTTATTATGTTTTAGTCTTAGAATACATCATCAAGCCTTTATCAACAGTAGTACAGATACCTTAGCTAAACAACAAGTTAGTATTATACTTTCAATATTTACTCAGGATCACCATAAATATATATTTTTTATAAAACATTTCTAAAACTTTGCAAAACTGTAACTGAGGCCGTTGTCCATAAAAGCAGGAGCAAAAGGTTTATTATCTTTGCACGTGCATGAATTTGCACAGAGTATGTTTTTTTCAATTAAACTTTTTTCATCAGATTCTCTATAAACTTGCATTTTTGTGGCAGAATTCTTTTACTGACAAGAAGCACTTTGTCCTTCACAAGCCAGAATGCTTTTTATTATTGGAGCATGCCAGAAAAAGCAGAACCGTGTTTCCAGTTATAGTCACCATATTAAATCCAGATGTCTGGTACCATTATTTCCACTTCATTCCTGTACATAGATTATTTTAATCTTTATTTTAGACTGTCTTCTGTTTCTCAGTTTGGGTAGTCAAAGATACTAATTATAATAAGGTTTCTGAAGCATCCCTCCTATTTTACCTTAAAATTAGATTTTTAATCTAAAAATACTATTCTAAGTATCTTCCATTTGAACTTTATTCTTAAGTCTCTGACCACTTTCCTTTTGAATGAAAATTGAGTACAATCTGAATCTTACCAAGATTTGTTTCTATGATGACTTATATCAAAACACCAAAATATTTTATATTTAAAATGTAAAGATAAAGCAAGTGACTCTAGACATGTGGGCTTTTAAGAATAATGTCTCCTATGTTCTGGACAGAACTAGAGAATGGAACTCACTTTCTATTCATTTTTTCTAATCAGTTCTACCATTAGGTAGTAGCATTTAACTTCCTCTTTATTGGTAAGACAAGATTGTATTGACAGAATCAAGCAGGAGATTAGTTCCCTCTACAATATAACCTCCTCAGAGGAATACTAACCCTCATTAAGATGGAAAACACTTAAAGCTGTAATTCAGAGGCACTGTATTGCTCCATCAGCTAAATAAAATAAGTAACGACAAGTGCCCTCTGGAATACAGGTTTAGCAGAGTTAAATGACTAAGAAGATTCACTTCTAAGTCCAGTCTTAACAATGTGATTTAAACAAGAAAGCTCAACTTTTTTAGAATACGAATAGTGAGAAAGTACAATAACAATACATTATACCATATTAATATAGTGACAATCTTTTTCTAGTGTAAGCAGTACCTAATGAAGCAGCTCATATATTTTCAATAAAATTAGGAATTCAGTTCAGCACTGTTGCCAAACCTTACAATGTGCATGACAGGGTGTTAGACGTGAGGGGCTCCACAGGTTCCTATGCCAGCAGATCCTTCATCATTTGGTCATAAACTAAGGTGTTTAAGAGGATAATATTAGTACACTGTAAAATTTTAGAAGACTAATGGATGAAGATCCATCCAGTATGCAGTTATTTTAATCATTTCCAACAAACATTGAAAAGAATTTAAAATAGTTATTAACCCACCAAAACAGTTGTCTTTAAAATTCAAAAAGAATTGCTAATTCAAATCAGTGCATTCCATTATTTTTGTCATCTCTGAGTGGAGAATTTCAGATTTTTGTGATGTCTGGAATTGAATGGCTTTTTTTTTTTTTTTCTTTTGCTTCAAGGATCAGTGTTATTTTTTATAAATTTAAGGGAAAAATGCCAGAATTAGCAATTCATAAGAAAAAAATAAACTTAGTTTTGGTTTAACTCCTATATAAACCCAGTAATAAATTACATAGCTAAGAGTCAGAATGACTTTCTTTCCATTTCAGCATATTACTGTTTACTTCAACAGATGTGTTAAGATAAAGCAATGACTTCTCTATACACCTGGTGAAGTATGGAAAAGAGAGTGGCAAAATCCTTCCTGTGTATATTGGGTTCCTTAAAATCCTACCTACTCCACTGGGTTCTTTAAAAATTCAATACCTTTAGGGATTTCCCTGGTGGTACAGTGGCTAAGGCAGTGCTCTCAATTCAGAAACCCCAGGTTTGTTCTGTGGTCAGGAGAGTAGAAGGTCTCACATGCTGCAGCTAAGAGTTGGCATCAAATCAGTTTAGTTCAGCTGCTCAGGCATATCTGATTTTTTGCAACCCCATGGACTGGAGCACACCAGGCTTCCCTGTCCGTCACCAACTCCCAGAGCTTGCACAAACTCATGTCCATTGAGTTGGTGATGCCATCCAACCATCTCATCCTCTGTTGTCCCCTTCTCCTCTTGCCTTCAATTATTGCCAGCATCAAGGTCTTTTCTAATGAGTCAGTTCTTCGGATCAGGTGGCCAAAGTATTGGAGCTTCAGCTTCAGCATCAGTCTTTCCAATGAATATTCAGGACTGATTTCCTTTAGAATAGACTGGTTGAATCTCCTTGTTGTCCAACAGACTCTCAAGAGTCTTCTCCAACACCACAGTTCAAAAGCATCAATTCTTCAGTGCTCAACTTTATAGTCCAACTCTCATATCCATACATGAGTTCTGGAAAAAGCAAAGCTTTGAAAAGACAGAACTTTGTTGACAAAATAATGTCTCTGCTTTTTAATATGCTGTCTATGTTGGTCATATCTTTTCTTCCAAAGAGTAAGCGTCTTTTTTTTTTCATGGCTGCAGTCACCATCTGCAGTGATTTTGGAGCCCCCCAAAATAAAGTCTGTCACTAAATAAATATTAAAAAAAACATTACCTTTAAATAAACAATGTCTAGATTAAGGAAGAGCAATTTTAGGCCATTTGAAGCATAAAATTATAGATAATAACTAGAAATGAATTAAAGTCATAAATTAATGCATCATAACTAAAAAGATGATGTAAGTCACTGAATAATGATACTCTCATTCTTTTATTAAATTTGAGTATGTGCTACATATAGTTCATGAACATTCAAAGATGGTAATTTGTATGTACATGCATATAGGAAGATGATTGTCATATCATACATGCATGTTTGAATGTCAAATTTAATACTTGAGTTTAATTGGTATTCATGAAAAGCTATACCTTTAAAATTATTTTTGTTATATCCAGGGATCTTCCTTGCTAAATTTAAATATAATATATAAATATATGTATATTTTTAGCTGTAGTCTTGAGTTTTCACACTGTTATTCTTTCAAATAATACTTATTAGAAATGATCCTCATATTTTTGTCATTATCTGGTATGTTTGAGAACATAATAAAACTGACCTTATATAAAAATTTATGGCTGCATTTCAACAAAATATTAAAGTCATCTCATTCCTCTGAAATGATATTATGTATCCCATCTTGAGATACCAGTTCTGTTTTATGTATGTTGGAGAGTGTTTTCTTTTTTTTTCTTTTTGTTATACTATAAAACAACTTATAATCAGATTGAGTAATCAGACTATTAGATTAGTCTTGTAATACCTCTGAAGATCAGATAAGTAAATTAAATCAATCCGACCATGATTATACTTTTAACAATAAATAACATATACACTCTGAAAACCTTAACTCTGATTTTTGTTTTTTAGTTTATAGTATGTCTTAAAAGATATTAAACTGAGTAAAATTTAGGTGATTAAGCTATAATCTTTATTGAAAACATTAAAGTATATGGAGCAGACATGCTTTGAAAAGCCATCACATGAAAACCTATATTATGAAAATTCATAATATGTAGTTACTCAGATCACTTGCTTATAATTGCCTGAGATAAAATGATCCCATTTTTCATTTTATTTTCTATTTTTATTATTTATATTGTCTGCTTAAAGATTTTATTTTGTTCAAAAGCATTTCGTTAAGTGGCAATGAAAATCCTAATAAATAACTTCCAATATACAATTAGTTCCAATTTGGTTGTGGTGTGTTCTAACAGAGAGCACAATTTTCAGTTTAAGTTTAAGAGAAGTGCTTGAACCCTTGCACTGCTACATGTTCTTTCACCCTGAACTTCAGTCATCTAAATATGTAAATGGTGATAATAAAACAGGCCACACTGTGCCTCTAGGAGGCAAAAGAGGAAATATTGGTAAAATGCATGGCATATCAAAAGATCTTCATATATGTTTATTTTGTTGTGAAGAAATTAAATATAGCATGTCATTTTCATCATCAGTCTTCTCCCCATCCCCACCTTCCAAAGCAAGGTGCCAACCCATTCCACTCTTGTGTCTGTATTGTTATTCTTTAAATTCAACGGTTGCAATACTGTGTGATACACTGTACTCATTAGGGAGGAGAGGATTTGTGTTTGACTTTGCCCATGAACTCTCATTCATTTGATCTATTTTTTGAAACCTTGAATAATGGAACGCAAATGAAAAATTTCCTAGCTTTCCACAATTGTGTGTGTGATCATGAGAATACTTTGTATATCTACCTACAGCTAATAATTAATAATGGTGCTTTCAGATCCTTGTTCCTAACAATTTTTGAACATTAAGAATGCTTTGCTTTGGTACTGCTTGAACATATCATTTATGATTATGATTTGAACACAGAAACTATGACCTCAGAACTCCATTTCTCTCTTTTCTCAACTATCAAAGCCAGTGCCATCCTGAGGCATAGGTCAGTTGCAAACTCCTCCATAAAACATTCTTTTTTTCCCCCACATTGAAGAAGTTTTCTTAACCTTGCCATCTGTATCACATTAATTACACCTCAATTTAGTACTTAATTTATCATCATTTATTCATTCACTCAAACAATACTTATTAAACAATTTTATTTCAGACACTTTGTTAACTGTACTCAGTTGCCGCAAAACTAGGAACAATTATTGTCCTCCTAGAACGAAGTCTAACTGGGGGCAGGGGAGATGTGCAGACAAATAAACATTACAGAGATAAATATGCAGTGTCAATGTGCCGTAATAGATGAATTAATGCCTTCATAAACTATGACTGGTTAACCTGGAAGGGTCACACAGAGGCCTTGTGGAGGAAGTCACAACCTAGTCTGAAGTTCAGAGATAGGGTTGGGTTTCGGCAGGTGAAGAGGTCCGGGTCGAAATCATGGTTCAGGTGAAATAAACGGCATGAGCAAAGATGCTGAGGATAGGGAGAAAGTGAGGAGAATTTATGGAATAAAATTATGGCTGGAACAGAGTTGATGTTTGGTTGATAATGGTAGTGGCTTATACACGGCATGGGGTTTGAACGAAGTTAAACAAGGGAAGACACTTAAAAAAATTATTTGGCTCTGCTTGATATTTGTTGCTACAATGGGTTTCTCTAGTTGCAGCGAGTAGGGGCTGCTCTCTAGTTGTGATATGTGAGCTTCTCACTGTGGTGGCTTCTTGTTGCAGAGCACAGGCTGAAGGGCCCACAAGCTTCAGTGGTTGTGGTGCATGGGCTTTGTTGTTCAGAGGCTTGTGAGATCGTCCTGAATCAGGGATTGAACCCTTGTCTCCTGCATTGGCAGGTGACTTCCTTACCACTGAGACGCCAGGGAAGCCGAGGAGGGAAGTTTTATAAATTTTCTTAAGAGTTTGGATATTATCCGGAGGGCAACATCATGATCACAGGCGTGTATGTGTGCTAAGTTGCCTCAGTCGTGTCCAAATCATTGTGACCCTGTGGTCTGTAGCCTGCCAGGCTCCTCTGTCCATGGGGATTCTCCAGAAACCTAGAGCGGATTGCCGTGCCCTCCTCCAGGGGATCTTTCCCACCCAAGGGATCCAGTCTGTGTCTCCTGCGGCTTCTGTATTGCAGGCAGATTCTTTACTGCCTAATTACGGGGAAAGACCTCATGATTACAGAGTGGGAGTAAAAGTGTTGCAAGCTCAAATTTATTTATTTATTTTTTAGTAAGGTAGCTCTGCAGTTAAAAAGACAGATTGGAGAAAGTCACATCAGTGTCAGGATGATCATTTATGAAGCTATTGTAGTAATTCATACATGTTCTAGGTGGTTAGTAGGACCTGCGGTTTCCTCCCTCTACTTTTAGCCCCTCCCAAGAACACTCCTAGGTGAGTTTTACGAGACCTACTGTGGGCTGGAATGCCCCTCTTTTCAGCCCCTCCGAAATTCTTCCAGTTAGTTTTCAGCCCGTGTTTTCCTTTTGAGAGACAGGCTCAGGCTGGTGGTTACCCCTGTGCCTGGCAGAGGTAGGTAGTTTCGGTCATCGACCTTTCCCTCACAACAGGAGAAAGCACTCTTAGAATTCTGGAACTGGATGGTAAGGAAAAGTAGATCTGAGTGAAGGGAAATATCATTTGTAAGATAAGGCACCAGAGTAAGAAACAAACGGAAGAATGTGATTTTCAGTTGGCAGAGGTATCTGTTTCTGACAGAGATGACTAGGGGCAGTGCGTCCTGCCTTACATATGGCATTCCTCAGTTAATTCTAAACTTCTGAGGACAGAAGTGGTATTTTTCGTGGCCATTAGGGTTTACATCCATCTCACAACATATCAGTGTTTTGTACATTGCAAATGATGGATAAGAGTTACTCTTTTATGCTTATTTTCTATTTTAAGTAGGAATATAAATAATGAATAAATGTGGAGATACTATTAAAAATGTGCAGTTATAATATGTTTTAACGTTTCTATCACTTATGTACTTAGATAGTGTTATATTTAACACTTATTTAGAGCTAGCATTTATTTCATTCAGAGCTAATGTTTATTTCAATATATAACAAAAATATATTATATAATATATGATAAGATAATAATGGGGCTTTGAAAGTGACAGTCGTGGTAGAGAACTCATCTACGAACGCAGAGCATAAGAGATGAGAGTTCAATCCCTGGCTGGAAAGATCCCCTGGAGGAGGACATGGCAACCCACTCTAGTATTCTGGTCCAGAGACATCCATGGACAGAGGAGGCTGGCAGGCTATAGTCCATAGGGTCACAAAGAGTCAAGCATGACTGAAGTGACAGCATGCACGCACAGAAGATAACAGTATGTTATATACTAATAGAAATTGGAACTATTTTATACAAATATGCTTATTTTATAATACAATTATTCTTTGTATACTTGATAGATTTGATACAGGATGCTNAACCCACTCTAGTATTCTGGTCCAGAGACATCCATGGACAGAGGAGGCTGGCAGGCTATAGTCCATAGGGTCACAAAGAGTCAAGCATGACTGAAGTGACAGCATGCACGCACAGAAGATAACAGTATGTTATATACTAATAGAAATTGGAACTATTTTATACAAATATGCTTATTTTATAATACAATTATTCTTTGTATACTTGATAGATTTGATACAGGATGCTTGGGGCTGGTGCACTGGGATGACCCAGAGGGATGGTACGAGGAGGGACGTGGAAGGGGGTTCAGGATGAGGAACACATGTACACCCATGGCAGATTCATGTTGATGTATGGCAAAACCAATACAATATTGTAAAGTAATTAGCCTCCAATTAAAATAAATACATTCATATTAAACATTGATATATAAATGTAAATGTTTGTACTTGATAGAATAATATATTACATTTCATTATTTGGAAGAATGTGGCTTTTTAAATGAATGCTATCATTTTGGGAATTGGAGACTTTATTTTGATGATTCAAACATTTATATTTACAAATTTTAATATTAGTGATTATGCATGTTAAGAAGCTACTTTATAGAGCAATGCAGTAGTTGCTCATACTGAGAAATTTAAAGAATGGGCCTATGACCTTGGCGAATTAGGCAATTCTCTTTAGATTTTTGTTCCATACGAAACAATCTATAAGGGATTCAGATAGAGCACATGTACACTCGTGGCTGATTCATGTCAATGTATAGCAAAATGAATATAGTATTGTAAAGCAAAACAAACTAAAAAAATAAAAATTAAAAAAATTTTAAAAAATTTAAAAAAAGAGAAAAAGAGAAATATTGACTAAAATATGTGGTACAACGTAAACAATTGTTTAATCTAACCAATCGTTGAAGGATATATCTGTTTAATAGTTTCTTAGCTTATCTGTGCATTTTACATTTTTCAAAATAAAAAAGAAAGATCTTTGACACAATTATTTATGAAACTTCTTTGCATTCACAAGGTCCCAAGTGGATTGTATTTCCTCAGAAAATACTTCAGACATTTAGTAAAAATCGGTCCAAATATAGATATAAAAGCCATCATATAGCATGAAATATTAATTGTTTAATAAATATGAATCATTAGCATTGGAATACCAACTAAATATTGGATAATGAATTAATATGGTTTACATGATGACCCTTAATGATTTGACTAATGATTCTAAAGGTTAATAAGTCTTTATCAGTGATTCATAATCTGCTTTTCATCTTTGTAGTTTCAGTTAGAAATTCACCTGTCATATGATAGAACATATTTTATTTTACACATTTCTCTATTCTATGAATTTCAAATACACATATGGTGTCAACATTTTAGGTAAAAATAGTGCACCACTACCCTGGAATAAGATTATAGAGAGTTAGTGAGGGAAAACTAATTTAATATACTAGAATATGTATATCTGTCATATTTTATGCATTTATTATGTATTACATGTATTGGTATATATTACTAAGTATGTAACATATTCTCAGTGTGTTTTTTTCTGAGTAGATTCTCAAGGCTATTAGGTATTTACTAGTAATAATAATGTTGTGTGAATTGATAATGTTCTCACTAAATTTTATTTTATGAGAAATAATTTGTTACAAGTAGACCATGTACTAAATACATATTTTTAAATAGTAAGATATTTCAATAGTCTTTCTTTTATTTTATGAAAAAGGAATCTAGAGCAATACAACTTTTAAATATAAATTCATGTTTTTATTTTTAATATATTTAGTTTTTAATACATTTAATACATCTCTTTTATTATTCATAAAGTATACCCTTACGTGTTCTGTAAAGTATTGTGCATTGACATTGTTATTTCCTTAATTGTTCTCTTAGGCACTTATGTCATGGGGTGGCAGAAAAGTTGGAAATGACTTAGTGACTAAACAAATAGAAAAAGAGAACAGAAATCTGCCTGGGCTTCCCTGGTGGCTCAGCTGGTAAAGAATCCACCTACAATACAGGAGACCTGGATTCGATCCCTGAATTGGGAAGATCCCCTGGAAAAGGGAACGGCTACCCACTCCAGTATTCTGGCCTGGAGAACTCCATGGACTGTATAGTCCATGGGATCACAAAGTGTCAGACACGTCTGAGCGACTTTCACTCACTAGGCATTTATTCAGGAATAGTAAACTTAAGATCATTTTGCACTATCCCTGCACTCCAGGGAATAGAATTGATGAATTAGTTATAATTTTCAGTTTCATAGTACCTCATGATTTCTTTTCCTAGTAGTACCTCTGAGTTTAGCTGTTTACTTGTGACTTCCAAATATCCTCAAAGGGATCTACTCACTACTTTTGTCATTGGTAATATAGCTCACAAAGTTATCATATTAAAGACAATTCAGTAATAATTTTAAAATTAATATTCATGTACAACGGTAACTCGCATGTGCATTTGCCTGCTTTTTTGAAAAATAAGGTAAATGATGTCTTTTTGTTCATGAATATGGAGCCTAATGGTCACTTGTTCTAAGGATTTAATAATGTGTTAATGTATTTTAACTCTACTTATCTTCTCGTTTCGTAATTCTTCAAAGTTATTTCTTAAAGAAGACTTCAATAGAACTGTTGGGTATCATACTTGGGGCATTGTTGTTGCTGTTATTTAGTTGCTGAGTTGTATCTGACTCTGTGACCTCATGTACTCTAGAAAGCCATGCTTCTCTGTCCATGGGGATTCCTGGGCAAGAATGCCATAGTGGGTTGCCATTTCCTTCTCCAGAGGATCTTTCTGACCACGGATTGAACCTGTGTTTCCTGCACTGGCAGGTGGATTCTGTACTGCTGAGCCTCCAAAGACCTTATAATATAATGATTTCTATAGATCCTCCAAATTACTTAAATTTGGGCAGGATTCTTGTTCCCATGTGCTGATAATCTGTTTTGTCAGAAAAACTCATTTCTAAAGAGAAGAGGGAAACATGTACACATATCAGAAGTTGAAGAAACACAAATATATCTAACACTAACATTTTTAGGCAGTTTCCCTGTACACAATTTAAGAAAATCTTTCCAGCTTTCTATGTATTACAAGTAAGAATTATGAAGATCCTGACACATATTCAACCCATTTGTAAAGAAAATATTAAAAGCAGTTGTTCTGCATAATTATATACTAAAAAATTACAGAATTTTAGGATAGTACCTTAAGTGCCATCTGGGTCAATCATATCCTACATTTATGTTAATAACATGCTGTATCTTAACAAAATCATGTACTTGACCTTAAAGAGTTGGATTTAATTTGAAAGTATATAATTATATGACTTTGTACCAGTATAAAATATGCTTTAAAACACTCCTAATGTCCTTACTACATGCTAGGTACTATACTTTAGGTAAGAAAATACAACTTTTTGGTAGTAGTGATTGTGTTGTTTATTTGAATACATTTGATCAAGAAAATAAAAAAGTGTTTCACAAAGATAAGAAATATTTGTTAATCATTGATGTGTTATACTTTACCATTATACATAATAATAATTGTTAGTTTATGAATAAAAATGAAATGCATTGTTTTTAAGGAAAATGGCATAGCTTCCACATAAAAACAATATGGAAGAAAAATCTATGTTCTTCATCAGAACTGGAAGTTGTGACCTGAATCATTTGACAATGTTATGTTTCTACAAATAATTAATAGGGATTCAGGGTCTTTTAAGTCCTATTCCAAAATCTTTTTATTATATAGTATTGTCCTTTCTTATGATAAATCATTTTTAAAACATCATCACTTGTAAGGTGTCCCACATTGCCTACAGACGAGGTCATTTTTTAGTCATCACATTTAAAATTCACCACAGAAACAACTCATAATATTGGGGTGAATTAGATAGTGTACGGATTTTGGACCTTATAATTGTATAGAGGGTGAAACTGAATCTGATGACCTAGGTCAATCATATCATATCATTGTTTTGAGATACGTTTTAGTTGCAAAATTGCTGTATATCTTTCATATTGAAATAGTTTAGGATTGAATTATGATTTAAAGGTTTATAACTGAAAGCAAATTAAGCTTATCAATCAATTTAACTTAACACCAAAGGAATATGACAACCATTATAGTTAAAATATTTTACTTAATACTCTGCATTTTGATTGTTCCTTAAAAGAGATTTTACTGACCAAAAATGCTCACAGTCAAACTTTCTTGCTAGTCAGAATTTATCTACTGCAGAGATTTATGTGCTATAAATAATAAATATTGCAAAGGTTTTGTGAGATGGAAAGTAAAAATGAATTCAGATATTTGTAGAATATTTTGCATAACCTATAGATATTGTATCAGTTGTTTTGTGTAAAGTCATTACGCTGTATCACACTGGGATGATACCTCCTGTTACTTTAGTTTTGAGTGCCTATAAAATTAGTGTATGTATTTTCATAGTTTATATACAATATGCATCTTTTTGTGTGTGTATATGAATTTTATTGATATGCCAGTTTATCTTTTGAATAACACACAGATGCACATTTAAATCTTGCAGAGTCCTATAAATTATTTAATTATGATTCTGTTTAAATAATCAGGAAAAATTTTCCCTATCAGAATAATGGAAAAATATCTGAATAAACATGCTTACCCCCACCCCTTCCCACCCTCACACCCATCCATCTATCTAAATATAGAGCTAGATAAATGGCAGATGCATAAATACAAAATTATTTATGTATTCTAAGACCCACCATTCCATTCCATCTTAGTTTATCTACATTCTGGAAATAACTACCTGCATAATTTTAATTAATTTAAAGCCTGTCTCTAAAAGAAGCAACGGATAAAATATATGTAGTGTTAAAACTGATAACATAACTTATTAAATAAACATGTCAAGTGTTTCTTTTGAAACTGTTCAGTGTCATAAATAAAACATTTATGCTGAAAAAGTAATTATGCGTGAAAATTTCTGATGATCATTGCTCAGAGTGGGCTTTAGTGATCCACTGTATGATATTGCCCTGACAAGGTTTGTTGGAACTCAGTGACTTATTTTCAAGCAAATGAAGAAACAACCTAAGTACGAAAGAGCTCTGGAAAAAAAGAAATCATTTTGGTGTACTACTTGTCATTGACTTTTGCCATTATCTAACTTAAGACAATGGTATTAGACTTTTAAAAAAGGATTTTCCACCTCAGCACCTTAACTGCTAGAAAAGAACCTTCCAGGGGTTAACTAATTGCCTGTGTATTTTGTCTAGGTGTTGAGGGAAAGCTAAGAGAATGAAGGCTCTAAGTCCCCAGTGGAAGCATGATATGGCGAAGCAGAGCTGGTGCTGAATTGTTCTCTCTGATGGCTCCATGGGAGTGGATAGCACTGAGTCTTCATTGCTGGGTTTTAGCGGTTGCTGCGGTTTCGGATCAGCATGCCACAAGCCCCTTCGACTGGCTCCTCTCTGATAAGGGACCCTTCCATCGTTCACAGGAATACACAGATTTTGTGGACAGAAGCCGGCAGGGATTTAGCACAAGATACAAGATATACAGGTATGAAGCAAAGGGAAAGCAATGGCAGAGATGTCTTCCTTGAAGGTGGTGGATAAGTAAGTTGCTCTAAGGGCAAGTTTCAGATGGGAAAGGGTTTTATATGAAGGGTTATTATTTGTCATTCACCACGGTCAAGTTTTCTGGTGGTTGCGAAGTATTTCTTGTAGATGTAACTTCTTCCAGAAAAACTGGATAATGGTGACCATTTGTGTACCACTCCCAAATTCTAGACTGCTACCCTGCTGTAAATTCAGTTCACTGTGAGGCTGGGTTTATCGCTTTAAATACTCAAAATTTTAAATCAGAATTTCTTGACTGGCATTTCCTTTCTACCTTGTACCATGCTTTGTTACCTTTTTTAGCTTAAATGGAAATGGCATCTTCTACGAATCACTGAGAAGTTGAGTCACCTCATCATTTTTTACCTTCAAGGTAACTGCACATTCAGAAGCTGGAGGAAATGGCCATGGGATAAAAAGGAAATGCACATAAATAGGATCTGGGAGCAAGGGCCAAGAAAAAGGAAGAGATTGAGATATATGGCCTTTAACTTTCACGGCTCTTCTAAGCTTGAATCTAAATAAGTTACACAAAAGGAGTCATACATTAAATCTGTCAGACTGCTTGCCTCCCACAAGTGCAGTGAATCCATTAAGTAGAGGGGTATACAAGTGGTTGCCTGAATGGGTTAGATTGCATTGATCTATGCCATAAAGAATGTTTTATGAAGGTTATCGGTTTGGTTAGTTTTTTCATGATAGAAGTTTACAATTCCCAGTGATTGGTTTAGCATGCATGCAGAAGCAACATTTCATTTTGTATTGGTGTCTGTATCTGTGTAGTTCCTGTTATATAAATATTTTATTTTATGTTATATGTGCACCAGAGGGCACTGTGCTTCTGATCTGTATGTAGTCTTTCATATAGCATTCTGAGAAATGTATAAATCCGACTAGCCATGCATATTTACAGAAGAGACTGAGGGTACTGAACATGTTCTGAAAGGCCTCACGCAATTCTTGGTCTATGTGAGTGTGTCCCTTTATTCCAGGCAGCCACAGCACTGTCACAAGTCTGCAAAAAAGAATTATTCTATTTTAGTAAATGAAATGACAAATATTAAAGATTTCCTTTCTGAAATGCACCAGGAAGCAATATTGTGATTCCACTTATAATCATTTTTACAGGTTTTTGTGGGTTTAGCCAGATTTCTTTCACAGACTGAGTGAAGCTATTAAATTTCAGAGAGTGAGACTGTCTTCTGTTTCAGCATTCTGAAGAAAAATTTTTAACAGTCTCTCAAAACAGATGGATGCCAGAGCATGTCTCAGTGATCCATGGCATCTCTGCTGGGAGGTCTGAGGTGTTGTCTTGTGTGTGATTGTTGAGTTTTGGATTATCGATTGATTGGCTGTGAGCTGCAAACATGGCTTGACATGTGTGCAGAGGTTCTTGGCTGAATGAAAGAGGCAATCTTTGGATCACCACAGTGAAAGGTAATAAAGGAAACAATGCCTTGGGATTGGTTTGCAGGGTTCATGCATTCTCTGTTGTCCTCAAGTTTCTCTATTCATAAAGACCTTCAGTCCCTCTCTACTCCTCATCCTTCTTATGTTTTTACTGTTGTGGTTTGAATAAACATAAATGAGAATTGTTTATTTATAAACAATGGAATAAGATGTCCCTGTCCTTCTGCCTGGACCAGACTACAACTTATATAACCTTTGACACACTGGCTGATGATGCTATGATCAGTGATGGTTGCTATAAAATGAACGGTGTAGTATACTCACGAGGATTCCATTTGCCTTGGCACCGTGAGATATTTCATCTGTCCAACAAGTATTTCTTCACATTTCAGAGAATGCTGTCTACCTATCTCTTTGATATAATAGATGGGTTAATATGGGTATGAGTTTTCCCTAGTGAAGTTGACCTTATTTTTGAGAACTTGAGAATCTAAATTCAAAGATTAGAATGACTTTCTGGCTTTGTTTAGTTCTTACCTCTGTTTCTAATATTTGTCTTAATAATTTTTAGAGACTTATGTTTCATAAATATATACTTACTGAATTAGTGAATATCTAAGACACATAAGTGGGAAATTAGTATTTTTCACTATTAAGCACTAAATTTATCATTTTAAGAGACCGTATCATTTTGAAGTGATCAAATTCTACAAGTGCTTATTACTGTCATCATCTTCTTTTTGCGAGTTATTGCATTGACATAATATCCGAAATGCTTTAGTTATAAATGTACAACATATTAAGCCTGAATAATTAGGTCGAATTTCTTTCAGTTGTCAGTCTTCATTTTATCTTCTTTTCCAGTAACATATTTTTCCTTTCACCTCAAATATAGAACAACAAGATCATAACAGCTGAACATTGCCAGAATCATAGTTAGGACTTAAAGTAAAAAAGAACCACCTTTTTTTTTTTTCTTGATAGTGTGCATTTGTGTCAACTATCAAGTCTTATTTTTAAATTGAAGTGCATTATATTTCTAGGTTTTATTCTGAAGCTACATTAAAAATATGAAGTGATTACTTTATGAGCAGATCATTGAATTGAAGACCTAGAATGAGGTTGCTAACACTTAAATTGTTATTTGGTTAAATATTAAAGATTGGGTTTTCTGCTATATTTTAGCTAAAGATGAACAATGGAACTTAGGGTAAGCATTTGAAGTAAGTGTTCTTACTTTTAGAAAGTGGACTATGCCTGGAGAAATTTTACCCTATGTGAAGCACAAAATAGGAGTACACTTGGCCCCCTAATAAGTGGAAGCCTTGTGATGGCAGTTATTATGGTCTAGAAACACCCTCAGTCAGTAGGCCCACCAGCAAACATATAATTTCTTCCACACCATAGAAATCCTCATCCTTTTAATAAATTGTAGGGGCTCTGAACAAGGGACACACTTTTAGTATTTCTGACACTATTATCTTGAACCAGGGATATGAATTCTAAGATAAAATAGATGGTGATTTTTATCCCACAAAAAAGATATTTCTCATGTGTAAATCTTCTATATGTTGCTAGAAAATAAAGAGTCTTTTTTCCCCCCTAACTTTTACGGTTCTTTTTTTTAACCGCATGTGTAAGACAATCATGGGGGAAGTAATGATGCTTTTCTTATAACTTTAAATAATATTACTATGTATCATTTTACTACAACTTAGCTTGCTTCCTCAGAGCGATTTTTCAAAGCAAAATTTGAGTGAGAATAAGAGACAATAGGGATAAATAAGATGCCTTACTGGTCTTCTTGGTAATGTTCCCCGAGAAAAATTATATTTAAAGAATTACTTGGAAGGGATAAGATAGTCTAGAAAAGAAGTAAGTGTTTGGACACTTCATGACAGGGGTATAATGAAGTAGAGTGTGGGGAAGGGGAGAGTTTTGAATAAATGGTTCTACAGTTTGTGTAGCTATGTGTGAAAAGCAGTTTCCCAGGTGGGCGGTGGTAACGAAACCACCTGCAGTGCAGGAGACACAAGAGAGGCAAGAGAGGCGGGCTCAGTTCCTGGGTTGGGAAAATCCCCTGGAGGAGGAAATGACAACCCACTTCAGGGTTTTTGCCTGGAAAATCCTGTGGACAGAGGAGCCTAGTGAGCTATAGTCCACTGGGTCGAAAAGAATCTGACATGACTGAGTGACTGAGAGCACACACATGAGAAAAACAGAAATGAGATCTCTTTCCAGTACCATATTCACAAATCTACTTTAAAGGGAATAAAAATCTAAATAGGAAAGGCAAAAATATTACATTTCTAGGAGAAAAACAGAGGAAAACACTTTCAGATATGTAGGTGTTTCCTAGAATTAAAAGCATTAAACAACCAAAAACCCTGATCAATTCAGGTATATTAACATTAACAAGAGTGTAGCCACCAGCAGGATCCTGGATGAATCTCCCAAGCAGAATGTTAAGTTCAAGAAGCATAACACAGGAAACATTTGCACATAATCCGATTTTATTACATGAAGTTCACAAAACAGGCAAAACTAAATTACATTTAGATATGCATACCTAAACATGGTTGGTAATACCTAAAAAATCCCCAAGGAAATGACTATAATAAAAGTCAAGATAGCAGTTATCTCCATGAGGACGTGAGAAGGATGGGATTTTTAAGGGAAAACGAGTGACCTCTAAAATAATAACAATACTCTTAAACTGCTTAGTTGTTACACTCATGTATAGACTCTAAATATTTTAGACAATTATTCATTGGATTTTATATTTCATAATCATTTAATAAGTAAATACATATTGTCTCAGCTTTGAATTATAAAACTGGAATCCTCAGATTAAGTAGATTAATTTTTTTCTTTGAGTTATTTGCAAATTCAATATTAAAGTTTATTAAGCCCTTTTGTATTCTATAGACATGTTCAATTATGTGCTCTGATACAAAATTATATTTTGGTACATATACATGCATTTCTGCACAAAAACCAAATTTTTCCTTGTTGCTTACAAAGACCTTCTATTTTTTTAATATGTGATTTTTACTATAGCCCTTTATTGATGATACTGTATCAATTTCAAAAAGCTATCATCCAGAGATTTTAAATACTGTGTCTGTAAACAACAGACATGTTAAAAAATGATTAAAACCCATATTTTTGAAATTAAATTCATTAATCATTTTACCACAGTTAAGTAAAACCAAAAGTTCCTTAGATAATTGACCACATCTTTGGAATTAAATCTTCTAATATATATTTAAAAAATCCTTTGCACGACTTACATCTTTCTCTGTTCACATGTATTAGTCAGGTTTGTTCAATAAATATATCCTTGATATATTTGCCAGAGATCTAATAAAATTGTGTTAGATTGTTACAGTCACATCTCCTGGTGACTCAGATCTCCCCATCTCTATGACTTTGCATATTTGGCTTTGGGCTATTGGCTTTGGGCTTGGCCTTCGCCTTCTCTTGTCAGTGTGACATCAGCAAATATAATGCAAGAAGCAGCTTATAAAAGTGGCTTTGCACTTGCCTTGCATTGAATCAGGTCTGAAAACAACCTTTGAAGAAGTTCAGTCTAGACCTACAGAGCAGAAGGAACCACACAGAGCAGAGAGGAACCAGGCCAGATAATGTGTTTTGGACCTGACATCCCCAGACAGAAACAATCACCACATGAGGAAGTGGGGCCATCTTAGGATATTCAGACCTAGCGGATCTGGTAGGAAACTGAAAACCACATTAATGAATAGGCATACTGGAAGAGCCAGACAGCTGAGCCCTGCTCATAATGCTCATTCATTCACAGAATCATTAATAAGCAAACACCCAATCTTTCTTTAAGCCTCTAAGTTTTGGGAAAGTTTTCTATGTACCACATATAATAGATATAAGTATTTTTTCATCAGGAATATAAATTGGCCAGGTATTTATTAGTGATATAAATAATATGGTAATCATTATATGTTTTTTAAAGAAAAAAGGAGATTCTGGTTTAAAATGTCTTCTAAATAGCAGTTCTTTATAGCATCACTTTAATTTTTCTATTTAAAATAGTGTAAATTCAACAGTTCCATTGCTCAGTCATGTCCAACTCTTTGCCACTCCGTGGACTGCAGCATGCCAGGCCTCCCTGTCCATCGCCAACGCCAGGAGTTTACTCAAACTCATGTCCATTGAGTTGGTGATGACATCCAACCATCGCATTGTCTATTGTCCCTTCTCCTCTTGCCTTCAATCTTTTCCAACATCAGGGTCTTTTCCAATGAGTCAGCTCTTACATCAGGTGGCCAGAGTATTGGAGTTTCAGCTTCAGCATCAGTCCTTCCAGTGAATATTCAGGGGTATTGAAAGCTCATAACACAGTAACTTGGTTGGTATTCAACTTTCTGCCAGAATATGTGAAGCATTTTAATGGTTATATGAATCAATGGTTAGCAAATCTATTTTAATGCTTAAGATAGAGCAAGCCCAGTGGCCTTGACAGAGATGACACTTACTGTAAATACAATTGGGAATTATTACTATCAGCTACCTGCTCAGAAACCCAGAGTTGGCTCCAAATAGGAACTATGCAGTTGTCTCTTTCCTGTAGAACTCTGCCTTGTGATGTAGCCAGAGTATAAATATTCAGTTTCTCTCTTTTCCATGATTTGGAGATGGTCGTTCTCAAGAATAGTGTGGTAGATAGAGATTTTGGCAGATAAGCATGACTCAAGATACCCTGGAGAAGTGATTGGCTACCAACTCCAGTATTCTTGCACTTTCCTGGTGGCTCAGATGGTAAAGAATCCATCTGCAATGCAGGAGACCTGGGTTCAATCCCTTTTGGGTTGGGAAGATCCCCTGGGGAGGAGGGCGTGACGATCCATGCTGGTATTCTTGCCTGGAGAACTCCCATAGACAGAAGAGCCTGGTGAGCTCCAGTCCATGTGGTCACAAAGAGTTGGACACAACTAAACACAGCACAGCATGCAATATTTGGGACATACTTATACTAAAAAATAAGTTGTTTATTTACCCTCTACTTTTACTAATTGCCGTGTTTTATTTGCAAATTCTGGGCAGTCTAGGAGGAAATAAGTGATTACTGACATTAATGATTATGTATCAGTGACAAAGATGCCCAGAAGTAAATTTTGAACAGGAAAGGGAAGAGCCCAGAATGCAGTGAAATCTATCTTTGTAGCAATTAAGAGGAGTGGGAGAATTTATGTTTATTTAAATTCTAAAACTAAGAACTGGGAAAAGTAAGTTTAAATATTATTGCAAACCTTAAGGGTAGATACAAAAATCAGGATTACATCTTAAATTTCCTTGCTACATATGAAAACAAACATATAAAAGTTTAAAGGTTAAATAAAAGTGATAAACATAACTTAAAACAAGGTAGCTACAGAAAAATATAGTTAATGTAATGAATGTAAATATTTCAAGGTCCAAAAATAATTTGAATAAAACATTTACTAAAATATGCTTCTTATAGCAAAGTTACTTGAAACAAAATTGCACCAAACAGAAAAGGCCATAAAATGTAAAAAAGATGATGTACTATATTAAAATCCAAATGATACCCTCTAGTGGATAATAGTGTTTTATGGAGAATGTATATCTTCCCTGATGGCTCAGCAGTAAAGAATCCGCTCACCAATGCAGGAGACATTGGTTAAATCCCTAGGTCGGGAAGATTCCGTGGAAAAAGAAATGGAAACCCTCACCAGTATTCTTGCCTGAAAATTTCAATGGAACAGAGGAGCCTGGTGGGCTACAATCCATGGTGTTGCAAAAGAATTGGATGCAACTTAGCTACTAAATAACAACAGATGGAGCATCCGAATAGTGTAGACTAAGAAAGGAGTAACTGCTACTGCTAAGTTGCTTCAGTCCTGTCCTGTCCGACTTTGTGCGACCCCAGAGATGGCAGCCTACCAGGCTCCCCGCCCCGTCCCTGGGATTCTCCAGGCAAGAACACTGGAGTGGGTTGCCATTTCCTTCTCCAGTGGATGAAAGTGAAGAGCGAAAGTGAAGTTGCTCAGTCGTGCCTGACTCTTAGCGACCCCATGGACTGCAGCCCACCAGGCTCCTCTGTCCATGGGATTTTCCAGGCAAGAGTACTGGAGTGGGGTGCCATAAAGATGGAACTAAATTCTGTGATTTTATTTTGTGATTATACTTTCACATGTTATGTCATTTAATCATCCAAGCAACCTTCTTAAAATAATTCCCACTTTACAGGTCAACAAAATAAAAACTTAAACCCTTTGCCCTTTTGTTTACCCCTCCTATCCCTAAGTATCTGTTCTCGTACCTTTGATACTGCTCTAAAATCACCGTTGTCTCCTCTGAGGTATCAGTGTCTTGGAGACAGGACCTTTCTAATTTCTATTTTAATTTTAAAATTTTATATACCTCATCTTATTTCTTTATTTCTATTTGACTTTATATTCCTAGAACAAGAAGTTGCTCACTTTACATTTGGGCTGCTTGGTTTCAAAATCAAGCTCATCTCATTGAAAATATACCCTCTTGAATGTAAGTGAGGAGACTTGAATTGATTCTTTGTCACTAACCGAACTGTTTAACCTCAGGCTTGTAAGTTAATTTCTCAGGCTTCCGTATTCTTTTTTGTACAATTAAGGATGCTCTAGATTTCTAAAGATCTTTTGAGTTATAAACTTCAGTGTTAGCAATCCCAAAAGCAAAATGGGAAAATATCAGAACAAATTGATAAGCATGAAAATGAAAATCACTTGAGGTTAATTCTCCTATCTGCAGCCTTTTGTCTTTTGCAAAAGTCACTTATAAATACTTTTTAAAAATAATATCTAAAAATCTCTCAGATTACTCTGTGTTCATGGGTACCTAAATCTAAATTTTGTAATAACTTCCATTCTCCTCATTACTTCAATTCTTTTCTGTTTTGTGTATGTTATACTGTAAGGGCTATAGTGAGGAAGCTATTTTTCCTAGTTGGTTGATTTTCCATAAATCCTTCCATTAGTCTGTTAGCACAGTACCATTCAGTGATAAATTAAGGAGAGTATTCTAGGTAGCGAGTTTATATATAAATAACTTAAATTAAATATATCTACTCAACAACTCTAATTATATCTCCAATTTTGAGAGACCATAAAATAAATTTAAATTTTTGATATTTAATTCTAATTCACAGTTGAATCTGCATATGAATTCATACTTTGTATCCTTTAGTTGACACTGGATAAATTTCAGTGAGGAAGAAAATAGATAAATTAATTCAAGGCTTTAGGAGTTACAATGCAGTTTCAGAAAAGAGAGTTCTTAATGGGGATTGTATATAGCCTCATGATAAGTAAATACATGCTTTGCAACAATTAATAACATTTATAAATAATAATACTTAGCCTAAAGTACATTCACATTTGTTTCTGTTGTATTGAAAAAAAATGAACAGAATTCCTAGTTCATATAATTATTTATAGAAGAGAAAATAACAATTATGATTTTTTGGCATTCAGACAAATACATTATTTGATTATTTGTTTCTCTAGTTTCATCTTACCAAGCACTCTAATTCTTTGCTACCCTTATCTCTGTGATCTTCTTATAAATTTAATTGCCAACACTATCAGTATCTTTTTCTCTTGTTATCATTGCTCTGTGGGTTTTGAATTGCTAGCATTTTTTTTTTTTTTTTTTTTTTTTTTTAACACTGGGCACTATTCCAAAAATGCAAAGTTTAAAATTCAAGCGAAAAAGTTGAGTAATAATAGTTTTTAAAGAGTTACCTTGACTTTTTTCTTGAGAGTGTGTGTGTGTGTGTTTAAAAGGACTGTTACGAAAAAAAAAGTCTTTAGCATTATATTTCTCATTGTAAGTAAGAAAAGGTCCTAAAATGGCATTTAGTATGTCTTCTTTGTTTTAATATAAAAGTAATGGTGCTAGCAGTAAAGAATCGGCCTGCCAATGCAGGAGACCTGAGTCGAGAAGATCCGCCTAGAGGAGGGCATGGCATTGCACTCCTCTGTCCTTGCCTGGAGAATCCCATGGATAGAGGAGCCTCATGGGCTACAGTTCACAGGTTCACAAAGAGTCGGACATGACTGAAATGACCTACTGTACAATGATGCAATTGCTATTTAATTGCAACATTTAAAAAAAATTTCCAATAATATTCCAAAGTATTAGTTATAAAATTAAAATTAGGTTACTATTGTTTTTATTTTAACAAGCATATAACATGAACAGTAAAAGAATCCTCACCTTCATGTTTTAACTTCCAAAGCTAAAGCTGTAATTTATACTGAATAGTTATGATTTTTAGTAGAATACATTTATTCAGTTTCTATCATCAAACCATCCTTTTATAGAAGTAACAACTTTTAATTAATTTTGAGATTACTTTTTCTATAAGTTGCTTATTTTCTCTATTATTTTCAACCGGAATTATAATTTCATAATAAGACAAGACATAAACATTATCCTCTGAAGTTCATTTGGCCTAGAGAAGAGTTTTATATCAATTAATTAGTATTATTTATCCTTGGAATTTGCCTCAAACTGAAGTGATATATGAAATACATAGATGTCCAGCAAGTGTTGATTGAAAATGATTAAAGAGTGATCACACAGTGTTTATTTTCCTTTCATCTATCTCTCTAAATATTCCAGTAAACAAATGCCATGTAAATGTAAAAAGTGTACTATTTATTGTATCAACAGACTCAGGAAAAACATTAATATACCATTTTAATTTAAGAGTAAAACCTTGTAACCTTGATTATAGGTGTAGGAGACAGTTTCATGTTCTTTGGTTACTACTAAAGAATTACTAAAGCTTTTTGGCCGAGGTCTTCCCTGGTGGCTCAGAGGGTAAAGTGTCTGCCCTGCAATGCGGGAGACCCTGGTTTGATCCCTGGGTCAGGAAGATCCCTTGGAAAAGGACATGGCAACCCCACTCCAGTATTCCTGCCTGGAGAATCCCATGGACAGAGGAGCCTGGTGGGCTGTATATATAGTCCATGGGGTCACAGAGAGTCAGACACGACTGAGTGACTTCAGTATTCCAATATGTATATATTCAGGATGATTAACCCATGGTCAAGGCAGAGTTTTCACAAAATGTAGAAGTAGTTCACTTATGTACAAGTCTGTTGTGAAGGCACNGGCTGTATATATAGTCCATGGGGTCACAGAGAGTCAGTCACGACTGAGTGACTTCAATATTCCAATATGTATATATTCAGGATGATTTACCCATGGTCAAGGCAGAGTTTTCACAAAATGTAGAAGTAGTTCACTTATGTACAAGTCTGTTGTGAAGGCACCAGTATCTCTAAACTGCAATATATATTTGCAGACATACGATTACTTTTGTGTCTGTCTCTACTTTTTTTTAGTAGTCTTCTCTTTTCCAAATAAGTGCATCTCTTTGTTTTCTTCTTTTTTGACACAATTGAATAGCAGCATCGAGAATGGCCTTGCCTTTCATTTGCAAGTCCTTTTTCTAAAAGACATTTCTTTGGCTGCTCACTTAAACAGATATTAGCAGCTAGCTCATTAATTAAACTACCTCCCTGTCAGTCTGAAATTAGCAAAGGCTGGACTTGGCTGTGGGCTTGTGCGTGGCTGTCTTATCATAAAGACACACACTACTATTGCTCCAAAACAGAATCGAACATTAGATTTAAATAAACACACCATTTAAAGTTATAAAGCACTTCCTCACAAAATGTAACCTTTAAAAGATTATTCGTTGTATAAAAGTGTTTTTTACAACAATCATTAAATTCATTACACATAAAAATACTTTTTCATACTTATAAAAAGCAAAGGGATAATAACTTTCTTTGCATTTTATTATTACAGAAGATGGACTTTTTAAAACATAAAGTCAAAGATTCTAATGATTAAAAATGTCCTTAGCATTCATCTATTCAAATCAGTGATATTTAATGCATGCTGTGCAATCCGTATGTATAAAATTACTGTCAAATGGTCATCACCCCTTTCTTTCAATGTTTCAATGAATTGATAACTCATTCTTTCCCAAGAATACAGAATCAGTGGATGAAACATGACACTTGGGAATGCCTTCCTGGTCAAGAGTCACAATTTGTGAGCTTGCATCTTCTAACCATTGAACCAAATCTATCTCTTCATTGTTTATTCACATCATGGTACCCAGGTATCCTATTCATCTTCAATTTTATAGAAATCATACCTCTCTGTATATGGCAGTCTGACTCTTCTACTTTGGAGAGCACTGCATGTGTGTCCATATCGAATGTACTATAAGAGCCTTTTTAGCCTGTTTGACAAACTTATCAAGAAAATATGTTCTTGATCATTATAATACAATATCCTACTTATTTCAAATGTGCACATTTGAAAGGAGTATCTCCTATATAAATGAAATTATTTTAAAAACCTTTAAAAAGCCTATGGATGTAAAAATATTTTTTAAAAAATATAGCAGAATAAGAGTATGAACAGATCTTTGAACCACAGATCTTCTTTGAACCACAGAAACCTTCCAGCTAGATACATTTCAGTTCTTGCAATGTTAAGCACTGTATCAGAAATTTCAAAATCCCAGCGTTCTGAAATTAAGCCATTTTTCTCTTAGCACTTTAGGTTTCAAAACTTTAGACATGAGGCACTAGTTTTTATTTTTGTATTTAATGGAAATATTCATATGTTGTGTTTCAAGGGGACTGATGTGTTTGAGTTGATGACTTAGACTCCACCAAGGATATAACATAAGGTATACTATATATATACACACATATATAAATACCTCATTTTTCCTCTGAAATCTGAAAAACTGAACCCAAATACATTTCACTCAAGGGCTTCAGCTAAAGTCCTGTGGTTCTGTGTTAACCTTCAGGCTTTTCTCTAGTGTTCCCATAAAGGATATTATTTTTGATCATGTTAAATGCAAACAAGGTACAGTTGGATCCCACAGGGTGTGCTTTATGGCCTCATGAGCTGGGCAGGGAGGGAGGAAAGGCAGGTCTAGTGGAGGGGCTGGGAAAGGAGGGCCTGGGATGTGCCGAGTGTCTGGGAGGCTCAGAGGATAGGGCATGGGGCCTAAGGTGCTGCTGCTGAGACCACTCTTCCCAGAGGGAGCCTGACTGTGGGATCTCAGAAGTTACACCAGGTGATGAGGAGATGAGAAACACTCACGTGCCCTGGATACCAGAGGTCTCTGGCCCCAAGTTCATGTGTAAGCAACCTGGGTCACAGCACCTATCCAGTAAACCCCAATCCTCCTCGATAGCTCCCCGATAACACTCAGATATTAGACAGAATATGGATTTCTTTGTTGATCTGTTAGGTTAACTATGCCATCTATGGAGGAAATGAAATGTATTTTCCTATTCTTCATTTTCTTTCCTAACTTTTTAAACATGTATAGAATGCAATCCAGAGCACTGTTTTTCCATTATAAATATTGAAATTATGTTTGCAAATCCTTATTTTTAGGTGTGACCATGTAGTCCTTACGCTGTACTGAAAAGGTTTTAAATCATTTTTTTTTTCACTTGACCTTTAGCTTAAAGAGTTAAACTACTTATTTTTGGCATTATGTTAATTTAATCCTGCTCATAGAATAGAGAGGTGAAATGGAACTAAGGGCAGGATAGAGAGAAGACTAAGAACTAAGAATTACAGAACTAAGGTTTGTAGAACTTGGAATTATAGAATCTAGGTTTCAGGCCTGTATCTATCATTTACTTTTTGTATAAATGTATAAAATGGCATCACCTCTCTTTGTCTCTGAGTCCCTATTTATTAAATAAAAATGACAGGAAATTCTATAACTTATTTCTAACCATGAGATTCCACTGAAGTATAGTCCTTGATGGCTTCTTTTTGAAGAAAGTGTTAGTTGCTCAGTGTTGGTTAGCTGACTCTACCCTGTGGACTGTAGCCCACCAGATTCCTCTGTCCATGGGATTCTCCAGGCAAGAATGCTGGAGTGGTTAGTCATTCACTTCTCCAGGAGATCCTCCTGACCCAGGAATTGTACCTGGGTCTCCTGCATTACAGACAGATTTTTTTTTACCACTGAGCTGCCAAGGAAGCTCCAAAATTTATTCACTTGGCTGCACTGGATCTTGGTTGCAGTACATGGGATCTAGTTTTCTCACCCGAGACATTGAACCCGAGCCTCCTGCATTGCGAGCCTTGAGTCTTAGTCACTGGACTACCAAGGAAGTCCCCTAGAAAAGCTGTGTTTGTAAACATGCCATAGAACTGAATGAATTTTTTTTTTAGGGTCATTATTTGAATTTATTTTGAACATAGTTTTGTGATTTAAAGACTTTTACATAGTGAACTTGATATCTGAAAATAAAGATCTCAGATTTTTCTAGAAATTCTAAAGTTCCTGTGTAATTTTTCAAGATAAACAGTCTTGCTACTGCTGCTAAGCCGCTTCAGTCGTGTCCGACTCTGTGCGACCCCATAGCCGGCA
Organism: Neotragus moschatus; assembly: GCA_006410615.1. Taxonomy (NCBI): domain Eukaryota; kingdom Metazoa; phylum Chordata; class Mammalia; order Artiodactyla; family Bovidae; genus Neotragus; species Neotragus moschatus. The sequence continues at coordinate 2,698,221 of SJYA01002334.1, forward strand.
GCCCACCAGGCTTTGCCGTCCCTGGGATTCTCCAGGCAAGAATACTGGAGTGGGTTGCCATTTCCTTCTCCAATGCATGAAAGTGAAAAGTGAAAGTGAAGTCGCTCAGTCATGTCCAACTCTTAGCGACTCCATGGACTACTGCTTCTAAAAAGAGAATGATACTGAGAAAATGTAAGATACATGAGGGCTTCCCTTGTGGCTCAGCTTGTAAAGAACCCACCTTCAATGCAGGAGACCTGGATTCGATTCCTGGGTTGGGAAGATCCATAGAGAAGAGAAAGGTTACCCCCTCCAGTATTCTGGCCTGGAGAATTCCATGGACTGTGTGGTCCATGGGGTTACAGAGAGTGGGACATGACTGAGCAATATTCACTTAACAACTTTAGATACATGAATTAAAATATTAAATCTGTTGGAAGGGAAAAAACCTCTCCATTATTGACACTGCCATGATAATTTAGTCATTATGTAGTTTTAGCAAGTCATGTGAATAGTTATTTTTTTTACTTTATAAAGAATCCATGTAAAAATTCATAGATTGCATTTTATATTATATTTTAGCTTTCAAAAATGATTTTTGATATCTGTCTGAGGAGGCATAGAATAGTATGATTCTTAAATACATGTTATATTAGCATATTTTAGATTAAAGCAGTTTGATTCAAAATATTTTTCTGAAAAAAAGTACGACGTGAGTATTCCTTTCATTTCACTAGTAGGAAAAAATTGTCCCGTCACACAGAAACTTAATATCAAGTGTCTTGTTTTGTCCCTTCTTATGGATTCAGGTGGTTTACTAGAGGAAATTGGACTTAGTGTTGATATGATATTAGGTTAGTACTATATTTCATAAGACTGAGATTCCCTACCTCTGTTTCTGGCATCATAACTATTAAAATTGCGCTCATACTTCAGCCTCTCCTTGGCACTCTTCACATTTTGAGATTTACTGTTCAGGCTTTACATTCAAATTATCTTCTTTCTTATCCTGGCCTCAGTAATAGTTCTAAATTAGATCATCATAGAGTTAAACATCTTTCTACCATTAATTGGTTCAAAATACACACACACACACACACACACACACACATTATTATGGAAAATAGTGAACTGGGACTTCTGTCTTAGAACAAACTATTTTTTTTTAATTGAGTTATAAATCAACATGTGTAATTGATTATATACATTTGATTATATTCATTTCAGATGTACAACATACCGATTTGATATTTGCATACATTGCAAAATGACCATTATAATAATTCTAGCCAATATTTATCACAATTCATAGTCACAAAAATGTTTTACTTGTGATGAGAACTCTCAATATCCACCCTCTCAGCAAATACAAACTATAATATTATAAACTATAGTTACCATGCTGTGCATTAGTCATGATCTAGTTTTTCACATATTAGTCATGATCTAGTTTTTGATGTATGTCTTCTATTTGGTTAAATATAAAGGAGTTTTGTGCCATACTTTTGTTATTTTAAACTTAAAAACAAATTGAAGCTGGAAACTCAAACCATATTAGGGTACTAGGATTATATAAAAACAGTTTGTATTAATATAGCCGATTTCAGCTGAAATAATCTTCATTTCATCTTTACTGTAATATTCATATGAACATCATGCCTGCTTATGAGCAACACATGTTTCTCTTCTCAGAAGTGTGGAAGGTGAAGGGTACAGCAAATTACTTTCACCTTTACATCTGCTGCTCTGAATCATTTCAGAGTCAAAAGAGAAGAAACATGTTCACTTGTAAGCCTCTCCCATTATGTGTATTCACACACACACACA